>WOVY01007946.1:0-13641 GCA_013436015.1 Rhipicephalus annulatus
GTTCCGAGAATTGGCGTAGCTCTGTGGCAGAATGCTCGAATTCCACGCAGAATGCTTGGTTTTCATTTCTGCTGGGACCCTGAGACTTATTATTTGCATTCGCCGGGGAGTCAACGATGCCTATTTCATGTTTTGTCTTAACACTGATATTTATCTGTTTGGTAACACTGGTATTTTATGTTTGTCTTAACACTGAAGTTCTGAGAATTGGCGTAGCTCTGTGGCAGAATGCTCGAATGCCACGCAGAAATGCTTGGTTTCCATTTCTGCTGGGACCCTGAAACTTATTATTTGCATTCACCGGGGAGTCAACGCTGCCTATTTCATGTTTGTCTTAACACTGATATTTATTCTATGCCTTCGTTGGATCGACGCTACCGATGTGGGGTATTTCTCACCACTCGCGCTCTAAAATTATCTATGTGCCAAGGCACATACGAAGCATGCGGAGATAAGGTGAATTGGTATGTGCCAAGACACATACCAATTGGTATGTGGCGATGCACATACCAATTGCCAATTGCCAATAGAAAATACCCGACCGTGCGTATGTGCCATTGTTTGGCGGGAAGTGTTTGACGACGTACGCCGACGGGATGGTGACATTATTCAAGACTTGACCAGCGCGTCATATTCGTCAAACCATCGTACTTAACCGTGCTAATTTTGGTTCACGCCAAGTTAAGGGGAATGACCACGAGAGCATCCAAACGTAAGTGGCTAGATAGATAGATAGATAGATAGATAGATAGATAGATAGATAGATGGATAGATAGATAGATAGATAGATAGATAGATAACTAGATAGATAGATAGATAGATAGATATATAGATATATAGATAGATAGATACGCTCAAAGCCGCCGAAGTTTACTGAGAATAGGTTGACAATCAAGATTGAAGGGGCTTTTGAGGTACCGGGAAAGTAAAAAAAATCAGCAGGAATGATTAGAGAGGTGGCCTTTTTGTTTCAGAAATGCTAGCGTAAAATATTTTTATTAGGCGCGCAGGTACGTCAAAGCGAAAATTTGAGATAAAAGCACCCAGATTGTTAGGAACACACTCCTCGTTTATATTACATTACTAATTTTGTTAGTAATATTGGATCATTCTGTAATAACTTTCTTATTGTGTAACAATTCAGCCCAGTAACTCACTCGAAATACCTAACTTAAAGCTTAGTGAAGTATGTTATGCTTCGCGAAAGACAGCAATGTGTATAATTATAGGTTTTTATGACGTTTTACCCTCCTGTGGTGGCAGGCAATAATTCCGAGGATGCGTATTAGCTGGACGCCCAGTGGCGCATAATTGGTGGTTGTTGCGGCAGATTCAAACACAACTGTTTATTGACGACGTGTTTTGCGCTGTTCCGTTACTGCAATTAATATACATACATGAGCCAAATTATACAGAACGCGTAACCACGTGACGAAATTGCCGCCTGCGCAGACCTCTGCTATTGAGAGCATTGCTCGGAGAGAATTCTTCAGAGAAGTGTTCTTGACGGCACACAGCTTACCACTGTATGCCGAAAATGGCGACTGCAAATGGGTGGCGACGGTTCCTATGCTTTCCTCATGGGCGTTCGTGCCACTAAATACTACTACGTAATAATAAAGTTGCATAAAAATCGTATATCGAAGGCCAGACATAACAATAAATTGCAGGAGAAAATTTCGAACCTCACCTCAACACAACTGTCACGCTGTCGCTCTCCACGAAGCAGTTTTTGTATATTTACACGATACTGGTAAAGAGCTCGCGTTGCAGAAATTCCACCATTGCCGTGAGCGAAAATCGTCCGTGAGTGAGAAATCGAGAAAGAAGCAAATAAATTGAAGAATAAAATTCTCGTCCCGTTGAGGATCGAACCCGGACCATTCGCATGGCAAACTGGTGTCCTACCTGAAAGCCACGATATTATTTGCAGTAGCCACGAAAAAAACTACTACTTAAATGCCATGTCAAGAAAGGAGTCTCCCTAACGCATTTCGTTCGACAGGTGTCACAATGAAAACGAGCCCATTCGGTTATTTGTAGGCGAATATGAGAGGCCCACGAAACTACGTCGAAGAAGGGGGGTTTAGTGCAGCCATCGCCGCTAAAAACAAACAGGACCTTTCATACAGCTCTAAAAATGAACAAACTATTTCCATCTAACGGAAAACATATCATGGCTTTCAAGAGGCGTTCATCAACCAGACAGGAAACGCTAGGTAATTCGCTGTCATCTGGGAGGCATTGGGAGACTCTTTATAGACGCCGAAAGGGCCAGCGCGTGGCTCGTATCTTAGAGGCTATGCGACTTTTGATTTATATAAAAAACCTGTATGTACTATCCGCGCGCGCGCGATGGTACTATCTACTGTGTGTGTGAGTGTGTGTGTGTGTGAGTGTGTGTGTGTGTGTGTGTGTGTGTGTGTTGGCGTGTTCTCGCGGGCGGGTACGTGCTGCACAACGCGTAGTGAATGTGCCATATTAGGTAGACTGCTCTTCTCCCTTGACCACTGTCTGCAATGAGGTAAACAGTTTGGTAGCAGACATGCCTAGGCTAACAACCCATCATATTGAAGGAACTAGGCACCGTATATGTGCGTTTGCAGCCACTTAGGCTCCTCCACCAGGGAAAGGTCTTCCCCAGCTGCTACATCAACCTGGCTCATAACGTCCACTTGATGCGCGGAATGGACTACAGCATCGGACAGCTGTCAAGCTCTCGTAGGCGAGGAGCCACAAAAGTCACAATAAAAGGCTTTGCTGTCAACAAATTCTTTAACAAAAGTCTCAAAACGTAGAGGAAGTCTTCATACATCTCGTGCAAAAAAATGGCGGCATATCCACGGAGTGAATGGTGGATAGTTGGGCGAAGCATCCGTCCGACCATTCGTTCTTGCTTCTATCCATCCATGCGTGCGTCTGTGTAGCCGCCCTGCGTCCATCCACTCATCCGTGCGTGCGTCTGTTCGTGCGTCCGCACGTTCATCGGTGCGTCCGTCCCTGCTTTCGTCCATGCATCCGCTCCTGTGTCCGTCCATGCGTCCATCCGTCCTTGCAGCCATCCGTGCGTCCATTCATGCATCTGTCTGTGTGACCATTCGTCCACCTATTTATTCAACACTCCAAGTACCACCATCTTGCATCTTTACATCATAAATTCCTCATATAGAAGCACCGTCATCCAACGGACATTCCAAGGACTGAACGTGAGGAGGCACACGTACACTTTCTTACGGCTTGCGCTTCGTGTCTACTTCCCACCTTTAACCACCCTCGAGTTCATGGTATATACAAGTTCACTGTATTTATGGAATCGCGGCCCAATGCTCGCTAAATCTTTCTAAGCCTAGGAGGTTACGCTCAGCGAGTATAACGTAGCAACCCTTTCTTGTCTTCTGTGCGTTTTTGAACAATAAAAAATTAGCAGCGTGCGCGTTAACTAAAAGCCGAATTCTTCTGTCTCTCATTCCCCCTTAACAGCCTTTGGCATGTACATTGAGCCCTATCTTTTATTGTTCAACAACGCACAGAAGAAATCACTCACCGGCACCACCTTGGAGGTCAAAATGTTATACTTGTTACACACTGCTACAACGGCTACGAGGGACAAACGGGTGCCGCTTTAAGGAGCTTCGCCCCTAAAACAATCGCTAGGACATTACGAATCAAATGGGAGTTACACCCGAAAACTCACGGAGCCAAAGAAACACGTCCACGCGCGTCGACGCCACCTCGCATCTCCACAGGTGAAGAGAATTTCTTCGGCACTAGTCTCGCACTTTTGTCTCGGTCTGTAACAAATAAGGAAAACTTGTCTTTCGGCTGCCCTGGTGTTGGAAGGCTGATGTGTCGATGCGCCGGCATAAATGACATGTCAACATGTAAATATAAAAAATGTACATATTCATGTTTTATTTGTGTATCTTGTTACCTTGAAATATTTTTGTGGCTGTGTTTGTGTAAACCATCGAATGTAAATGTTCTTTCAACGTCATCTCATATCCATGTTCATGTGAATAACGTCTGTTTCGTCACCATCGTTATTGTATGTCTAAGAAGAAAATGTTCTGTTGAATGTTATTGACGTTTGTGACAATAAATTTTTCTAAACAGATTGTAAGATTCTAATCGTTCGAGAGAACGTAGATTACCAAGTACTCCGAATCGTTAACAACCTTTTCTAAACACACAGACAAATGTGATTCGGTTTGTCTATGTTGTCGATGCGGCCTCATCAAGTGTAAGGCTCTCGGGACGGCTTTATGCTCAACCATATTGGAGAACCGGGTCCTCTAAATTGTTTGCAACTTTTTATATACACACAGATAGGACGCCATAAAGAAATAACAAAAAACCAGAGCATATCCACGGAGTGCATGATGATGAGTGGTAGTAGTCGTCCATAAGTCCGCCTGCGCTTCCGTCTGATCGTTCGTTCATGCATGCTTTCGTCCGTTCGTGCGTCCTTCCTTCCAACCGTGTAAGCGTCAATCTGTGCTTCCTTCCATCCATCTGTGCGTCCGTACGTCCGTGCGTCCATCGGTGTGGCCATCCGTGCGTTCATCCGTGTGAAAGTCCCTGTGTCCGTTCCTGCGTTCTTTCGTTGTCCATCCGTCCATCCGTGCGTCCATCTGTACGTCTGTGCGTAAGTCCGTCCGCGAACTTGTCCGTCTGTCCATCCGTCCATGTGTCATCCGTCCACCTATCTAGGAAACACTCCAAGTACCACAATCTCTCATCTTTTCACTATATTTTCACCATATAGGAGTTCCACCATAAAGCGGACACTCCATGAACTAAACGAGAGGTGGCTACTTACTACTACAACGTCGACGACTACTACATACATCGCGGGCGCACGACCCGTGGCTTTAAGGAGAGCTTCGCCCCTAAAAAATTCGCCAAATTGTCTTTCAAAGCCAGGAGATTGAACCATGGCTCCACAAGTCAAAGTTCAAGTGTCTTGAGCCATTCCTTGAACGCATGACCACGTGCTTATTCTCATCTTGATGAGCGCACAAAACAAAATGTGCCCCCTCCCCGAACCTTTACCAAGAGAATCATTAGGAAATGTGAATGCATTGCGTAGCGTCAATACCCGCGTTTTTGACGTGGGAACCCACCGTTAAAAGAATTTTTTTTTATTTAGAAGCATTTTTTAGCAAGGTTAGGTGACTTTGAGCGTATCTATTTATCTAGCCGCTTGTTTTAGGGTGTTCTCGCGGTCACGCCCTTAATTTGGTGTTGACGAAAATTAGCAAGGGAAGGTAAGATGATTTGACGATTATGACGCGCTGGTCAAGACATGAATAATGCACAGTCCCGTCCCGTAAGCAGTCAAACAATTCCCGCCAGACAGTGGCACATACCCACGGAAGGTTACGTCGCACTGGTATGCAGGTATGTGCCAGAGGTGATTGAAACTATGTGTCTACCAAGGAACGACGAGAACACACAAGGACAAGTCTAATGCGCGAGCGTTAATATAAAACTGACTTTAACAGCGTCGACACGAAGAATGAAAAGAATAAATGCCTGGGCCCCGGGTGTATTGAAACAAAATCATTCTGCGTGGCAATGAAGCATTCTACTTCAAAGCTACGCCAGGTCTCGGAACTACTTATAATAATAGACGCTAATCTTCGTGAGACGTGAATAGTGAGTGCAGTGCTGCTCCTCTAATTTTATAAATATTACATATCTACTACTTTGATATAGCCGTCATGTAGGATTAACGTCAATTGTGGTTAGTCGCCAAGAGCAGAAATTGACTTACGAAACAGTGTCGAGGGCCAGCATCGTCGTGAGCATCAGCGCTTCATATCAACTTCTGGTGTTGCTAATAGACATGTGCCAGATGGCATTGTTGGGCAAATGCAAACTGGTTATATGAATATCTGCAACTCTGAAACATGTGTATGTGGGTGCAACACCTTTACAAATATTTAGCGTCCTTTCAAGACATATCGTTGATCAAAAATAATTGCAACACGGTCACCTTCCCTCCAAATGCTTCGGAAAACGTCAATTCCTAGGGTCGAGGGATCTGCCGAATTTTAAATGCGGAGCATTTTTTAGCGAACTTCAGGAACTCTGAGCGTATCTATCTATCTATCTAGCCGCCTACGACTTTTAGCCTTCCTGGCCTTTTGGATAATGGTATCGATACCAAACTTGGAATGGCATAACATGACTGTATGACGAGCATATTTGACTACTCATAACCTGAAAACTATGATTAGTATGTCATGAACGTCATGATTTTCATTTTATGATCTTGCTGCTCTTGTGGTGGTCTCGTTCAGATGACATGTTGAAAAAATTGGCAGATCCCACGTACAGTGGGAATCGACAATATGCGAAGCACGAATGAGAAAGGTTGATATGTATCTTGAAAATCAGCACATTGTCTCGAGGTGGCGGTAAATGATGTGTTCCATGACTTACGTGCCATGATTATCATGTTTAGACGTTTCATTTACCTTCGTCATCTATTCGCGTCACGTGATACCAAATTTCGTATACGTGGACCTAGCCAAACGGCCGCGAGCCCGCTATGAGCGTGGTATGTTGTGGTGTTGTTGCAGGACACGCGTGTCAGGATTATCATGTTTGCACCAGTCATATATTTCGTCATTCATTTACGTCATGTAACACCAAATTTGGTATATGTGTAGATAGCAAAGCGGTCGCGAGTACATCATGAAGCGCTCAATATACTCTAATGTAGCGTTAACGCGTGCGCATGCTGGGCAAAACAACGCTACGTTAGCGAAATGCGAGCCCTCTATAGTCTGAAACCAGGCGCGACCGACACGACCAGCGTCCGTCGGCGCGGCCCTATTGCAATTTGCGCCGATGCGTTAGCCAGACAGCACTGTGTCTCCCTATTTTCGTGATGGAGGGACACCGGACGCGCTGAAACGTGCATGCGTCAAAGCAACGCAGCGCGGCGCGTGCCTGCGAGTAAATGGCATGACCGGAACCTGGCGTGGCAACGCCGGCATGGCGCGACGAAATAAGCGCCGGCGAGCACGCGCATCGCGTCACATCAAAATGTATTGACGCCTTGATTGTGGCATGTAGTCAAATTCTCACATGACATGCATTTCATAATAATCAAGTGTGCACCAGTTACATACCTTCTTCATCCATTGGCGTCAAGTAACTACAATATTTGGCATATGTGAAGCTAGCGAAACGGCCACGAGTACATCATAAGTGTGGCATGTAGTCATGATGTTACATGACATGGATGTCGTGATTATCATGTTTGGATGTGTAATTTACCTATGTCGTCCGTTCGCGTCCCGTAATACCGAGTTCGGTACATGTAAAGCTAGCGAAACGGACGCGAGTGCATCATGAGCGTTGCATACAGTCATGTTGTTACATGACACGCATCTCATGTTTATCTTGTTTGCACCAGTATCATACCTTCGTCATCCATTCACGTCCCATATTACCAACTTTGGTATAAGTGAAGCTAGCGAAACGGCCATGAGCGTGGCATGTAGTAATGTTGTTGCATGACACGCCTCTCATGATTATTAAGCTTGCGCAGGAGGCATAACTTCGTCATCCATTCACGTACCGTAATACCGAATTCGGAATATGTGACGCTAGCGAAACGGCCTCGAACCCATCATGAGCAAGCATGTAGTCATGTTGTTACATGACACGTATCTCATGATTATCATGCTTGCATCAGTCACATACCTTGGTCATCCCTTCACGTATTGTAATACAAGGTTTGGTATATATGACGCTAGCGAAACGGTACTGATAGCATCATGAGCGTGGTATGAAGTCATGATGTTACATGACACGCATGTCATGATTTTGATGTTAGGGTCTGTCGCTTGTGTTCGCCATGCATTCTAATCATACCATACAGGTTTTAAATGCGAAGCATTTCTTAGCGAACTTCGGAGACTTTGAGCGTATCTATCTATCTATCCATCTATCTATCTGTCTATCTATCTATCTATCTATCTATCTATCTATCTAGCCACCTACGACATTTAGCTCTCCTGACCGCTTCGATAATGTTATCGATACCAAACTTTGTATGGCATAACATGACTGTACTCAGAACCTACTTCACTAGTCATAACATGAAAATTGTATGTGTCATGAATGTCATGATTTACATTTCATGGTCCTGCAGCTCTTGCGGTAGCTTCGTTCACATGACATGTTGCGAAATACGAAGCATTTCTAAGCGAACTTCGGCTACTTTGAGCGTATCTATCTATCTATCTATCTATCTATCTATCTATCTATCTATTCGCCTACGACTTTTAGTTCTCCTGGGCATTTCTATAATGGTATCGATACCAAACTAGATATGACATAAAATGACTGAATGAAGAAGATATTTGACCATTCGTAACATGAAAATGATGACATATATGTCATTAATGTCGTGATTTACATTTCACGGTCCTGCAGCTTTTGCGGTGGTTCCGTTCACATGGCATGTTGCGAAACAGGTATAGTATGGCATGAATGCATGGCGAACACAAGCGACTGACCCTAACATGACAATATGTTACGACATTCGTGTTATGTAACAACATGACTACATGCCACGCTCATGATGCGCTCGCGACCGTTTCGTTAGCGTGACGTATACCAAATTTGGTAATACGGTACGTGAATTAACGTCGAAGGCGTGTGACTAGTGCAAACATGATAATCACGACATGCGTGTCATGTACCAATATGAATGCAATCTACACTGATGATGTGCTCACGGCCGTTTCGCTAGCATCACATAAGCAAAATTTAGTATTAAGTGACGCCAATGAATGACGAAGGAAATGGACTGGTGCAAACACGATAATTATGAGATGCATGTCATGTGAGAACATCACTACATGCCATATTCGTGGCTCCCATACATTTCGACATGACGCAGTTCGCGTGCTCGCCGGCATTCATTTCGTCGCGTCACGCCGACGTTGCCACACCAGGCGCCAGTCCTGCCATATGCTCGCAGCAGCGCGCCGCGCTGCGTTGCTTTGACGCATGCGCATTTGAGCGCGTCCGGCGTCCCTCCGTCACGAAAAGAGGGAGACGCAGTGTTGTCTGGGTAACGCATCGGCGCAAAGTGCAGCATGTCGCATTTCGCGCTAGTTGCCGTCGGGTCGTGCTGACGGACGCTTCTCGCGCCTGGCGTCAAACTACAAAGTGTTCGCGTTTCGCTAACGCAGCGTCGCTGTGCCCAGCGTGCTTTCGCACGTCAACGCTACATTGGAAAATATATTGGCCCTTCATGATGCGCTTGCGTCCATTTTGCTGGCTCTAAATATACCAAATTTGGTGTTACGTGATGTAAATGGATAACGAGATATATGACTGGTGCAAACATGATAATCCTGACACGCTTGGACAACACACCATGCTCATAGCGTAGTCACGGCCGTTTCGCTAGCTCCAAATATACTAAACATTGTATCAAATGATGTGAATAATTGACGAAGGTAAACAACGCATCAAAACATGATAATCATGACACGTAAGTCATGTACGGCATCATTTACCTCCACCTCACAACGTTGTGCGTATTTTGAAGTGACATATCAACATTTCTCCTATGTGCTTTGCATATCATCGATTCCTACTTTAGGTGGGATATGCCTATTTTTTTTTGTACCAATAACGCCGTTCCTAGAACGCGGCATTTTCTGTTGTGAGAAACGCGGTATGCACTTCCAGCTCTACTAGCTAGCATGCACGGTTAAAAATACTATGAAGTGCACAAAAGAAAAAAAAAACAGTGTTTTCAGCTCGGCGTTGCAGTTCCAAAGCAGCCTCTGAAGCTGTTGCTGACAGCTGCCAACACCTAAGCCTGACATGGTGGCGACCCCAGTTGATAGGGACGCGGGCGCCCGCAGCTGTTGCTATGGGATGGAGCGGTAGACGAATCCCCGACGAACACATAGCCTGACTAAGACACGCTTTCGCATTTAAAAAACACAAGAAAGTACACGACACAAGTTATGTTCACAAAAACGTTGTTTTACTTCACGCACCCATTACTGCCAAATCTCAACTTAACTAAGGCGTAAGATTGCGGTATACCAACGATGAAAAAATGGCAGCATGTACACGGAGTGAATGATGGATAGTTGGGCGAAGCATCCGTCCGTTCATTCATTCATGCTTCCGTCCATCCATGCGTGCGTCTGTTCGTGCGTCCGCACGTTCATCTGTGCGTCTGTCTCTGCTTTTGTTCATGTATCCGCTTTTGCGTCCATCCATGCGTCCATCCGTCCGTGCAGCCATCCGCGCGTCCGTCCTTGCATCTGTCTGTGTGTCCGTTCGTCCACTTGTTCAACAATCCAAGTACCACCACGTCTTGACTGCAGACTCGAGCTTCTAAGCCCAGCTATCGCGAGACTTATGACGCTTTATTTATTTCACAGGTACCAGTGTCTAACAATGAATGGTCTTGGAGATTTACTATGAATAGTGGGTAATGTTCCCTGTCGACACACATTAGAACTGAAAGCGCCGCATCTATTATGGCCACAACCAGAAAAAAGTGACATAATCAATAAAAGAATGCAGTGTAACGCTGAAATGAGGTTTCACCGCACGCGAAAAAATGGATACGATGGGAATCCGCTCGCGAAATGCCGCATTTATGGCTTCAACGCGCACAACGAACGAGTGAACTCTTTTTCAACGGAAAGTTTAGAAAATTTTAGTTTAGAAAGAAATTTTAGTTTAGAAAGAAAGTTTAGTTTAGAAAGTTTAGAAACGGGGTCTATGATGGAGGGTGGGGCGAAGCATCCATCCGTGCATTCGTGCTTGCTTCCATCCATCCATGCGTCCGTCTGTGTGGCCGTCTGTACGTCCATCCGCCCGTCCGTGTGTGCGTCTGTTCGTGCGTCCACGCGTCCATCAGTGCATCCGTCCCTGCGTTCATCCATGCATCCGCCCCTGTGCCCATCCTTGCGTCCATCCGTCCGTGCAACCATCAGTGCGTCCGTCCATGCATCAGTCTGTGTGTCCGTTCGTCAATCTAGTCAACACTCCTAGTACCACCATCTCGCATCTTTCCGTCATATATTCCCCTTATAGAAGCACCGCCATTCGGCGGACATTCCAAGGACTAAACGAAAGGTGGCACACGCACACTTTCTTACGGCTAGCGCTTCCTGTCCACTTCTCACCTTTAACCACATCAAGTTCAAGGTCATGGTATTTACTAGTTCACTGTATTTATGGCACTGCAGCCTAACGCTCGCTAAACCTTTCTAAAACCAAGGAGGTTACGTCCAGCGAGTATAACCTAGCAACCCTTATTGTCAGATAGTGCTCAATGTACATGCCAATGGCTGCTAATTGGGAATGACAGACAGGAGAATTTGGCTTTTAGGTTAACGCGCACTTTGCGAATTTGATTGTTCATCAACGCACAGGAGAAATCTCTAACCGGCACCACCTTGCAGGTGAAAGCGTAAGTCTGGTTACGCACTACGACGAGGGACGAACAGTGCTGCTTTAAGGAGCTTCGCCCCTAAACAAAAGTCTTATTGCTTTGAAGCACCGAACGCTTGAAAGACCATGCCAGCATTATATCTAAGCCGAATTAACGAAGCAAACATAAGTGTGTGATGAGATCACAATTTCTTGCGACTTCAATGAAATTCATTAAAAAAAGGGACACTGTAAAAGTATTTTATGCTAGGTTACGGTAGCCAAATGTAAAGTGGCTGTAAAGGGGTTGGCTGTAAAGCTGTAAAGTGGTTGGCTGTAAAGTGGTTGCTGGAAGTTCATAGGTTCAACCCCGCTAGCAGCAATGGCACTTCGATGGAGTCGTGAAGGCCAAAGACTAGAAGCCTCTGTGCTGGGCAATGGCAGTGTGCATTAAAAAGAATACCGGATGCCAGAAACGTACGGAACCCTCCGCTATTGTCTGCCTAATATTCATAAGGTAGCTTTTGCACTCGATGGCAGATACACTATCACCTTTAAAGAGAACGATAAGTTTACGATGGACGCCTGGGCGGGCAATTCTGGTGCATTCTTTACCACAAGTCTCTGTTTACCTCTGTTGTATTGTCGTAACCTATATAGGTACGATAGCAGTAGAATGAAACTGAAGTCTCATCCTCGAGTTTTGCTGCGTGAATTAATAGCCATTCTCTTACCACGATAAACACTTGTCGCATAGACACCGCAATGACGAATTCAGCTAAGCGATAAACGTCTCTCTTCGTCTCATAAAGATATCAACTTTTAAATTGCCAATTTTACTGAATCCTCAGCTGTGAGGACAAATTACAAATGACAATCAAGAAGATCGTTACACTAAGCACACAGTCTTATCATATCTGAGTACAGCACACAAAGTTCACTAGAGTTGATGTCCATGCTGCTCAAACGCAATCGCTCCATTGTATAACCTAATAGTCTCATTATTCTGCTTCTCATCATCTCGGTAGTAGTGGCTACGTTACCATGTTGTATGAGAAACCACAATAGACAGTTCCGGTTATCATAATATTGGCTATTTCTTGGTGACTACTCATATCTCTCTAAATTAGCAGCTCTGGTTAGTTTCCTAAAATAAGTTATGGTTATTTTATCTTTAGTGTGAGAGCACACTATATTATCTTCATTCGCATTGCATCAATAAGCAAGCAACGGTCCTTTCTGCCATACCATATTTCCTTGTGTTTTTGAGACCATCGCTCAGCATTCTGTTAAAATAGTTTTTTTCTATGCTTCCAGTTTCTTTGAATTCCGTAGCCCGAGCACGTCCCGCCTAAACAGGACGCAGTGACACAACTCTATGGTATTGTCCATGTCAGGCTTTCACGTCCCTTTTGCCTTTTGTGAGCCACAGAAGCCTGCATCTCTCTGCTTCACTCATTCGATTCAATGACATGGCCAGCACTGTTCCCTTTTCCCGCTTTCTTCAACTCAGAGTTTCCTTTAAAATAAGCCACTCCCCGTTTCCTGCATTGGGATGTTTCTACAACGTTGTTTGTCAATGTTCACATACCTCGAAACTGCTTTTGAAAATGGCACAGCTATATGCATTCCACCGCTGAATACATCCACAGAATGCACTCACGTTCCCCTCCTTGGCAACAGCATCTTCATTCTTCTTTCTTGTTCTTTAAGGGACTTGTTTGGTATCTATGTGGCAGACGGCTCTTCGAAGCCGCTTTGTTACATTTTGATCGATTTTCTATACATACGTTGTTCTGTTTGTGTTTACTTTCTTTCTCTACTGACTAAAACCTATTTCCTAACTATTGTCTGAAGCTCTTTCTTTGCCTTTGAACTTACTTTTATATCTAGGTTTTATTCGAGGGCCTGCATCATAGTTTTGCGTAGATTTTCAACTGCTTTCATGTTGCATAGTTTGTTTTTGGCATCGTTGATCCTTCCAGCTGCTTTTCAGTAGGAACTGACAGTGCAGATGTCCAATCAATACTGCATGTTCATTCTCAAAAAAAGGAGGAAATCATCCAACCATATCGCCAGGCTCCTTAAAACTCACCGTTGCTTCCAGAAAAAGTACGAGGACTGTCGGATTCTCAAGATGAAACATCATTTGCGATCTTTCTTAGATAGCAAAACTCGAGATTCCAGAGCTTTATTGTCAGAAGCAAA
>WOVY01007947.1:0-15693 GCA_013436015.1 Rhipicephalus annulatus
AATCTCTCTGAATACGGACAACATTCTATCCTTCAAGGTGTTCTCAGAGCCACGGCCGTAGGAATGTGTGCTGCGACATACGAATTTCTTTCTGACAAAGTGACTCGCTCGAAATTTATTTCGCAATAATTCCCACTAGTTATCGCTCTTGATATTATAGCACTTTGCTCTTACCTTAGTGCTATATAACACTCTCGAACATTTTTCTGCCCAGACGACTGGTCGACTCCTCATCCCTCACATTGATTCAGAAATATTCCGCTTTTGTTAGCTACCGCTTTCATTGTCGTTAGTACGTAGTGGTCAAGAGTCAACAGTCAAAAGTGGAGCGAGCAAGTAGGCGATTAGTACACTTGGCACGCCAGAGTTCATTGCAACGCAATAAATGATGGTGGTTGTCACAGTTTACGAACGCACACTAATACATGCGAATTCAGTGCACAATCCATTCCACACGCTCTTGACAGAAAGATAAAATACTTCAGCTTGAAGCCTAACGGGAAATACCGCCACAAAGCTTCTCGTCATATCAGCGTTAAGTTTCAACCAGGCTTTAAAAGCACAGCATCAGAAAGTTTACCTGCAGGTCAGCAGCAGGTCAAAGTATACGTGTTTCCTTCGAGATTTAAAACAAAATTGCTAAGCATACCTCAAAACTTTTCTCGTTTCATTCATTTTTCATTACACATCATGTGAAATTTTCGGTAAATCCGCCAATAGGTTCGCGATGATTTCAATTATAGTCTGAGTGATGTCAATATTCAATCATGCAGTAACATTTACTCTTTTTCTATTTGCGATCGAGGCATTCTTTCGAAATGTTGCCGTTTTTTCGTTCAACCAACGCACTATATCAGATTCGTGGCAGCCTCTTTCCGAGAGATCTAAATATATTTATTTTATAAGAATATGCTTTAGTTTTCTCTTTTGTAGAGGTAGCTCACCGGATGTCCTATTCGTTAATACCCCTCAATTATCATTTTTTTCACACACTGACTAGCGTGAAATGTTTCTCGGATGATCATAATTCACAGCACACATCCACTTAGGGGAAATCAGCGAAGAATCGGTTGCACATGCAGGTGGTGTTTATCATAGATAGCTTCTTGAAGCTTTGATTCGTCTTTGCTCAAACTCTATGAAAGGAGTGCCTAGACACACCAGAGTGCAAACCCACCACGCTGATTATTTCAACGGCAGTTTCCGAGTACAGCACTCAGCTCATTTCTATTCCTGCACACTAATTCATATCTCTATACACCCGTGAGCTATATATAGGGTTTGGCTGCAGCTCAGCTATGCAACTGGTCGTATAGACCTATGGTTGGGCAACTGTGGGTTCTGCGACACGTATTTCCGATAAAACGTAAGGGGCGATATCTTTGCAATCATGTCGGTTTACTTTATTGCGCACTATTCATAATTGCCAATAATACAGCATACGATCATATCTTGCTCTTGCATTAGTGTAATGCACTGAGCTAACAGTCCCTCTATCGTTGTAGTCGTGGGGCTTGAAGGCTGAATCTAAGCCAGCAGATTCTTGACTGCGTCTTTGAAGGCAAAGTAATACGATCGATTCTTTAATTGTGCGTTGCTGTCAACTAGCTCAACGGCGTTAACGTGTTCGTCAGTTCTAAAAACTAGTCCTTAAACACGTGGTCTGCCAGCTTATAGACTGCGACCAAGGATGCGCGACGACGAACACAACTAGCGTAAATGTCCATTGGCTCAAAACCACCCTAATCTACAATTAACCTAATCGAGTAGTTCGCTTGCAGGGAGACACTTGCTTCTCTTCCGCGTCCTGCGGTCGGCGTTAAGCACTTCGCAAACTAAGAGAACGTCACTCGCGATACCACCAAAGTTCCGAGTATCTTACAGCTGTAAATTTAAATCAAGGTGGCCTCTAGAGTTGAAAAAAAGCACAATGCAGATGCCATGGCGTGTTGTCAAAGTTAGTAACTAATGTCTTAAGGCTGTCAGTTTAAATAAAGGCGGCGTATACAGTTCAGCAAACACAAAACATAGTATCGGGACCCTGTAACACCACGTATAAAACTAGCCGGCTTATTGTAGTTGCCTCAAAGAGGAACCACGACCCTGCTTCTTCCCGCCATCCACAGACGTCGTTCTAGAACGCCGACGCTTGCCGCCGCCTCGGGCGACTCGCAGCGGAGAGCCGAGTAGCCATTTCTCCTCCATGGCCAGCATGCCCTGCATTGTGTTGGAAGGTGGCAGCTGCCTAGTCTCCGGCAGCGCGAAAGCCATCGCGCTCAGCACCAGCAACATGGCGGCCGAGACGGCGTACGCAGCGCTCCTTAGCGGCGGAGATGGGATCAAGTTGACGAACGGCGCCACGAAGGCGCCTAGTCGGCCGCTCATGTAGCAGCAACCCAACGCAGTGCCGCGCAGCACGGTCGGATACTGCTCGGCGGAGAAGGCGAACACAGTGACGGCGGACAAGTCGAAGGCGAGAAGCCCCGAGATGACGAGAGCGGCGGAGAGCTGCGCCGAGGCGCCGAACAGCTCCGCCACGGACAAGGCGGTGGCCACGACGGAGAGTGCCAGCATGCTAAAGCCGAGGGACAGGCGTCGGCCGACACGCGTGATGACGTAGACGTCCGCCACGACGCAAGGCAGTCGGAGCAAGACGAGTGCGATGCGGGCCCGTTCGCTGTTGCGCAACACGTCGGTCGTGGTGAAGTGCGCGAACGCGCCAAACACCAGGAACCAGCAGCCGAATATGACGGCAGACCGCCAACGCAGGTTGTGTTTGGACAGCAAGTCGGAGACGCGGACCTCTGCGAGTATTCATTAGACTGTTATGTACATACGCGACATAATGTGCGCTAAGGACGGTTTAAAGGGGACGGAAATCACACCATCGTAGCTGCAACCACTTCACAGAAAGATCGACCAGTCAAGTCATCTTGTTCTTACTTTTTTTTAAATATTGTAACACAATTGAAACTCAGTTTGATGAAACACGATTTTTCGAATTTTGCGAGATAACGAAGAGCAAGCGATTCTCCGTCAAGTATCAATAGAGTTCCTTGTTGCCATCAGCTCGAATTAACGAAGCTTTCGTGGCACTTAAGACGATTTAACGAAGTTTCTTTGGAAATGGATGAGCAAAAGTACTATGATTTCTTTCCACTTTTCTCTCAATGAACAGATGGATAAATGGATGTGAAACTGTTGTATCTATTCATCCATCCTCTGAGGGGCATGCGCTGTAATAAAATCCCGTTAATTTATCTTGCGTGTCTAGTTACGACCCTTTTGTTTTATTTCGACCAGGCTCCATGCGGCAGCGGGAAGCGCTTTTTCGTGTCAAATGGAGCTGAGGGCAGTCAGTGGTGGTCTGTTGTCGCCTCTACTACTCCCACAGAAATTTGGTGGCTGCTTTCGTTATTGTATTGTTTATGCGACAGACGACAGTGATTGTCTCCTTGAAACTTTGTTGCTCTGCTTGATCACATAAGAACTTCAGTCGTTGTCACTGTCCTAAAAGATCGGCAACTTGTCGTAGTTTCACGAGACCATCGAACATGCCTGTATCACCCGCCCATAGAAAGAGTTTCTGGTCGGGCTGCCCTCGCTTACTTTAGACACCCTCAAATGTGCATTAGTGGCAGTCGTGTTGTATCTTTCGGCTGGTGCTACTGTGGTATACTAGGTTCCTCTTGACCCCAGGGGGCGTACTTCCGTTGAATATCTGCACTGTAGTTAAGAGTTCCGTGAGTTTTCACCTGGGCTGCGACTCCTTTTCTTTGCGTCGGGACCTTTGTCTCTCTTGCGTTGAGTCTGACGCGTGATAGAACAGCTGCATTAAAATTATAGATTTCGAAGGACAAGAATTCCTTCGTGTACGCCACGAAGTTCACGATTTAACGAAATAACTTGGACGCCCCCTTCAGCCTCAACTTTATATCATTCATAATTCCATCATGTGGCTTTCAGTACGTGACCAAGGCGAACTCTCCGGAAAACCAACAGTATTCCTCCCCTTTTATTGGGTACGCGCAATCAATGACCCGTGCAGGATTGAGCCAACGCGTTCGCACCGTGTTCCGAGACGATGGCGCCTTCCGGTTCTTGCTGCATGGCCAGCTGTTCGTTCTGCCGGTTCAGCTCGATCCTGAGGCGGGAGAGGCGGCGTCTGAACATGCTAGGCTCGATGTTGTTGACGCCGGCCGCCCACGCGAGAACGCTCTCGGCGTAGCGCATCTCGGAGACGGCCACGAGCCAGCAGGGAGACTCCTCCATCAGGTACACCGCGACGATCATGCCGCACGAGGGAATCATGAAGGCAACCTGCGACACATGCGAGGAGCTTCAGGCCTTCATAACAGGGTTGAAACGAAGACGAATCAAGACTCCGACCACGAAAAAAGCAAATAAAAGCAAGATGTTTCGGTCAGAGTACGAGAGCCGGGTTCACAAGTGGAGATATGCAGGCGGAAATGTTGTAGGCCCGTGTACTCAGATTTGGGTGCACGTTAAAGAACCCCAGGTGGTCAAAATTTCCGGAGCCCTCCACTACGACGTCTCTCATAATCATATGGTGGTTTTGGGACGTTCAACTCCGCACATCAATCAATCAATCAATCAATCAATCAATCAATCAATCAATCAATCAATCACAAGTGGAGATCATTGCGTGAGCAGTCCGGTTGTGCATGTCATAAAATACGACGTAAGCAACGCGTGCAGACGTATGGAAGGTTTCCGCAATTTCGATTGGGTGTGTGCTCGGTTGTCTGGTTTGTGATAGATTCGATATAAACATAGGTATTCGGAACAAACATGGCATAATTGTCTTCATGTCTGTTCCTAACCAGATGGGTCAAGTACACACTATCGATTTCCAACAGTGTTGACTTGTTGGTATCGCAACGGTGCTCTGCAAAAACTAATCTACCAATACCTCTTGAGCAATCAGTTATCCAATGAGTTACCGAATCATTCGCATTGGTCAACAATGAATTGGCGAAAGATTAGTCAATTGTAAGTCAAGTTCAAACGATATTAAGCAAAAGAAGTGGGCATGCAGTGTGTCGGCGAGATAACCGCTGGTTGTTGAGGGTGACTACAGGTTTTCCCGCTCAATTTAATCCAAGCGCCAGCCAAATTAATCTAGGCGCCAGTCAATTTAATCCAGCCGCCACTGAAATTAATCCAGGTGCCATTCATTTTAATCCAAGTGCCACTGAAATTAATCCAACCGCCAGCCGATTTAATCCGGACGCCAGCGAATTTAATCCTGATGACATTGTGACTTCAAAACGACCCAGAATTTTCGGGAATGCGTGAAGTGAATAGCTTTGGAGTGAATTTAACAGGGAAAAGCCATGAATGAGTCACTGCATAGTGACACAATGCGACTCGCGCGACTTTATCACGCCTATCACCCGCGTAAGCACTATTCACACCTTCGACATGCATATCAAAGGTAACGCCGTCCACACAGTAATAAATTGATAATTATTAACCAGGCCAATGATCTCATCACGAGTGACTTAGGTGACGTCCTCACGCATATCACCCACGCACGCACTGTCTTAACCTTTCGTCACGCATATCAAATGAAACGTCTTTGAAAGGGCGGGATCTTGATACCTAAAACTCGGCCAAGTCACCTGATAACCAGTTCCTCAGGGGACGTCATCACAAATATCACCCGCACACGTAATTTACTCGCCTACCGACATGCATACCAAACGAAACGTCTTTGAGAGAGCGATAACGTGTTACCTATGACTCGGCCAACTCACTTGATCACTTGTGATTTAGGTGACGTCATCACGCCTATCACCAACGCACGCAATGTCTAACCTGCCATCATGTATACCAAACGAAACGTCTTCGAGAGGCTAATAAATTGAACGCTGTCAGTCGGCAGAGTGACGTGATCACTAGTGACTCGTGTGACGTGATCGCGTTTCACACCCACGTACGCAGCGTCTAACCTAAGTTCATACATATCAAACGAAACGTGTATGAGAGAGTAATAACTTGAACGCTGTCACAAGGCCCAGTGACGTCATCACTAGTGACTGGCGTGACGTCATCTCGCCTAAGACTCACGCACGCAGTGTCCAAACCTGTCTTCATGCATATCGAACGAAATGTCTTTGAGAGAGTAATAACTTGAACGCTGTCACAAGGCCCAGTGACGTCATCACTAGTGACTGCCGTGACGTCATCACGCCTGACACCCACGCACGCAGTGTCCAAACCTGTCTTCATGCATATCGAACGAAATGTCTTTGAGAGAGTGATAACTTGAACGCTGTCACAAGGCCCAGTGACGTCATCACTAGTGACTAGCGTTACGTCATCACGCCTGACACCCACGCACGCAGTGTCCAAACCTGTCTTCATGCATATCAAACGAAATGTCTTTGAGAAAGTAATAACTTGAACGCTGTCACAAGGCCCAGTGACGTCATCACTAGTGACTGCCGTGACGTCATCACGCCTGACACCCACGCACGCAGTGTCCAAACCTGTCTTCATGCATATCGAACGAAATGTCTTTGAGAGAGTGATAACTTGAACGCTGTCACAAGGCCCAGTGACGTCATCACTAGTGACTAGCGTGACGTCATCACGCCTATCGCACACGCACGCGGTGTCCAAACCTGTCTTCATGCATATCAAACGAAATGTCTTTGAGAGAGTAATAACTTGAACGCTGTCACAAGGCCCAGTGACGTCATCACTAGTGACTGGCGTGACGTCATCACGCCTGACACCCACGCACGCAGTGTCCAAACCTGTCTTCATGCATATCAAACGAAACGTCTGTGAGAGAGTAATAACTTGAATGCTCTCACTAGG
Organism: Rhipicephalus annulatus; assembly: GCA_013436015.1. NCBI lineage: Eukaryota > Metazoa > Arthropoda > Arachnida > Ixodida > Ixodidae > Rhipicephalus > Rhipicephalus annulatus. Next base: position 6,850 of record WOVY01007947.1, read on the forward strand.
CCTAGCGACGTGAATACTAGTGACTCATGTGACGTCATCACGTCTATCACACACGCACGCGCTGTCCTAACCTGTTTTCATGCATATCGAACGAAACGTCTGTGAGAGAGCAATAATGTTATACTTATGACTCGGCCAACCGACTTGATCACTATTGACTCACGTGACGTCATCACGCCTAACAGTCATGCAAGCACTCTCTAACGTGCTTTCATGAATATCAAACGAAACGTCATTGAGAGAACATTAACTTGAAGGCCGTTGCAGGCAGCGTCTGCTAGTAAAAAACTAACTTCTCGCGCTGCACAGCCGTTCACCAGCTAACCGGTATAAGTAGGCACCAGATAGCGGGTTTCGAATTCAGTCAAAGGCGTCTTTACATGGCTTTTGTTTGACGTGACGCTTTTCTTGACTCGTGTAGATGCGATGGAAGCAACAGTACCTTCAAGCAGCAGTGCGGTACAACCCAACAACAGTGTCACATCGCTCGTTGAGGGCAGCGCTTCTCCTTCATTCAATAAATAGAAATAATGAAGTCGAAATGACAATTAAGCATTTTACAAACCATACTCAATTACGCAACATTCAACCGATACCCTCACCTCCCTGCGACACGTTTACTCCAGATCGTCGTGTGGGTAGATGTACGCGTCTTTTTTGTTGCTTCTCGTGTTTCGTAGAATGCCTTGAAAATGCGGGCAGCCAGGCCGCAATACTGTGAACGGACAGGCGTTCTACACTAAACAGGCACGCTTATTCCAAGCACACTAACCTATAAGAAACGGCGTGGCGTAGAATGTAGAAAGGAAGGCACGAGTAAGCCACCGCATTGAATGGCGCATCAGCAAATGGCCAGTTGCAAATAGCAATAGTATATATCTCAAGTATGGGGACTGCCCTCTATTACAACGAATTTGTTTCCCAGGGTAACCAGATGAAATAATTGTTGAGCCGAAGGAGTGGTAGACAAATCTTTTTGTAGCAAGCTTATTAAACGTATCTTCAATTATTAAAACGTATCTTCAATTCTTCGATTCATTATGTCATCTGCACCGTTGTCTGCACCGTCGTCTGTCGTCGTCTGCAGCGTCGTCTGCACCGTCAGATTGTCGTCTGCACCGTCGTCTGCATGACTGCCCGTCGTCATGCAGACGACGGGCAGACGTTCTACAATGCAGATGACAATCCCACGAAATAATGAATCGAAGAATTGAAGATACGTTTTAATTCGTGTTAGAATATCCTAATGCTGGTTATTTATGAATTAAAGCAATTTTGCTCTAAGTAAAACTGAAGCAGACGACATTGTGTCGTAGCTGTTTTCGGCGAGTGTCTTTCGGGCAGACGACAGGACGACGTTGTGCGACGCAAGCGACAAGACGGCGTAGTTTCAAGTTTCCGGCCAAGTCATCGTTAGGTGAGCGCTTTTGCAGTCCTGAGAATAAGTGAAAGTTTGCGCTCCGACTACTGGTGCTATGGAAGACCGAGACTCTCGGCGTCCCGGAAGGCCACGGAAGGCGCCTGATGAACCGAAGAAAAAGTACGCTCGCGTTTCTCCTGTAGATCGTTGCCGTATAATAGATGTTCACAGGCGCGGAGGCGATTTAAAAGTGCTCTCCGAAACACTCAAAATCAATATAAAGACCGTGCGTTCTATTGCCGCTAGTGATCGTGACACAACTAAAACACGTGGTGGTTCGTCGAGGAAATTTGGACCGGACGTGGTGGACGCCCTGCAACGAATCGTACAGGGAAACCCATCCTTCACACTGGAACAAATAAAGAGAGCTCTCAAAGATGAGATGTCTAACATTGAAGTGAGCACGTCGACGATTGATCGGCTTCTCGATGGCCATGGTTATTCGGTGAAGCTGCTGACCCCGAGCCCAGTAGATAGAAATCGCGCCGACGTGAAACAGCTGCGGTGCCGATATGCCCAGTGGCTTCAGAGCGAGGGAACTACGCTAACACGATACTACATCGACGAGACCAACTTCAACGTATGGTGCTCGCGCAGTTTCGGTAGGGCGAAACGAGGTGCTCCAGCATGCCGTTTGTCAACTAGTGCGAAAGGGGCGAATGTAAATGTTATAGCCTGCATGTCAGCAAATGGCCTTCTCCACTGGACAATTGCCGACAAGGTCCACTGGGCTGTCTTCAATGACTTTCTTGCAGAAGTGTCGAGTAAAGTTTCACAGCAGGAACCAGGAATACAGGCAGTGTTCCTGTTTGACAACGCACCAGCGCACCGCCGCGCCGAACAGGCTGTCCTCGCGACAAGCGACCACACAGTCAAGTGGCTACCGCCATACAGCCCTTTCTTCAATCCGATTGAGGAGCTCTTCTCAAAGTTCAAGGCAGGTGTAAAGGGATTCCTAAGCGAGCGGAGGAATGATCTCCTCACGACACCGGAAGGGATCTCCAAGAAAGAACATCGCCGTGCTCTGCTGGTTGAGGCCGCGGGGTGCTCTATGCAGCACATCCAGCGTGTGGACTGTGCCGCTTATGATAGGCACAATTACACTTTTGTACAAGCTGCCCTCGACTGCCTTGATATGTAGAACACTGCTCAGCAGCACATCTATGGGTGCGTGTTTATGAAAATTGCTTTGCCTGTATAATAATAAATTTTGTTTCGCACGGACTTGCCCCAGTTCTCTTTCATCACCCATTTCATAACCAATTTGACGAGCTCGACGTTATCAGAACAACAATTTTTTTCTTGAGGTACGGTAGATGTTTTAAGCGGGCATCATCTTTGCTTCGGCGTTGCGAAAACATGTCAGGTAGGTCGTAACTATAGAGGCCAGCTCTATAGGCACTGAAAAACCGGGATTTAGGCACCAATAATAGGTGCCCAAAACACTCTTTCAGGCTTCCAAAATTGTGAATATAGGCAGAATAATCTTTGACAAAACTCAAACTTTCCAATAAACAGGTGTGGTATTTGTCTCTACGACATGAAAGCAAGCAAAAATGTTCTAGTTTATAATTGTACAAACAGGTAATGATTTAGCATAAACATGTGTTTTTCCGCGGGATTCGCAGAATACGGTCTCTCCATTTCTAGTTCAGCATGGTCAGTTAAGTGTGCACCATCGTAGAAATATGCTTCTGGGTCTCTTTCTGTGTGCCATAGCTAAGAAGGGCTATACATGCGCAAATAGTCAGAGTGCCAGGCGCCAGAAGGATTTTTTTTTGCGGCGTATTAACTTGGCCTAACCACACAGGCTCAATTTTTCTTCTGTCTGTGAACACTTTAAGGGTCGTTACACAAACTTAAGAGTTTTGAGAAGCGTAAAGGAATGAATGCACTGAGTGCTCAAGATCTCATTTACCAAGATTTACAGTACTACGCGTGGCATAAAGAGGTGATAGGCCAAACTGAACACGGCTTCACCTTCATCTCATGGGCGTGCGCCCCAACACGATGAAGGTGATAGAATGGTCCTGCCTATGTCAAAGTAGTACGTGACACTGCGAGAACTATTTGAGACAACGTGTGTAATTTGTACAAACTGTTGCCTAAATAGAAGCATGAAAGTTTACAAAAATGTTAGAACACACAGGCGAAATCTATTCGCCTTATTTATTTAATTTCATATCGAGAGAGACGCGAGACTAAGGTGCCTCCATTTTGTTTGCGTTGGTGTTCTCGCAGTTTGCGCATTGTGTCGGGGCCAGCATTCACAACGCTGGGCGTGGTTTTGGTGTATCGTCCCTAGCAGAAGATGCAGCGGTGTGACGCTGTGTATCGGGGTAAGGATACGTTATCCAAGCCAGCCTCCCCAAACGTGCGCGCAGATAGGGATCCATCCCACAAAAACTCGCAGTACAATACAAAAGAACATCGAGACGGCAGAACACCGCTTGCACGCACGGCCTGACATGGGCATCTCATGCGAGTGTAGGTTACGCGCGCATGACGTGCTCATGCACGTCGTGTGATGCTCCAGCTCCGAGTGAATTTCATACCAATAGCGGGGAAGGAATTGGCCTTACGAAGTCTTCTTAGAGTTAGTGGCGAAGGTTTCAAGCTCACCTCCTGAGATTATGCTTTCGCCGCTTCTAATGATCAAATTAAAATTTCTAGTGACACAAACCTTTTCATTGGGCAGGCAACATTTTCCACTGCCTAAATAAATATTTTCAGGTGACCCAGTGAAGCACCACATGTAAATGACAAACAAAAAACAAAAACTACATAGATATTGCTTTTTTTATCTGCACTCTACTTCCTTACTTCCCCTGATGACTCTCCACAGTTTCGCATTCATTCTTCATCTTCCTGCCGCTGCACAGAGGCACCTTCTGCTCCCTACGCATCTGAGCGCACACTGGAAAGAGGCTGAGCAGACGACGTGACATGGATGGTATACATGTGTAGAGGCTAGTCTAGCTCCCTCTTGGCTAAAATGCCTTCTGAGTTAGACAGTTCTAAACGTAACTCGTGAAATAAAGAGTAGTTTGCACCACACAGTGTCCCGAAACCTATATTTTGCCCGGTAACATAAATACCGGGCTCAGTGGTACTTGAAAGCAAAATTTCAGGTTAAATAGCGTTTATATAGGCATCGATTTTGAAAACAGACATTTACAGGCACCTATACGAATTGAGGCTACAACGCCCGAAATAGGTATATATAGGCACTATAAAAGCACTATAAAAGCTCTCCTCGCCCTCTAATTTGTGCTCACGTGTCAAAATGACACGATATGAGCACAAGAAACGAAACAGGCGTTTGCATATAATTCAGCTATAGTCATAACAGTGTATATTCTTAATCAAGCATAAGACGCACGGTCTGCCTGCTTCAAAGCTTGCTACAAAAAGATTTGTCTACCACTCCTTCGGCTCAACAATTATTTCATCTGGTTACCCTGGGAAACAAATTCGTTGTAATAGAGGGCAGTCCCCATACTTGAGATATATACTATTGCTATTTGCAACTGGCCATTTGCTGATGCGCCATTCAATGCGGTGGCTTACTCGTGCCTTCCTTTCTACATTCTACGCCACGCCGTTTCTTATAGGTTAGTGTGCTTGGAATAAGCGTGCCTGTTTAGTGTAGAACGCCTGTCCGTTCACAGTATTGCGGCCTGGCTGCCCGCATTTTCAAGGCATTCTACGAAACACGAGAAGCAACAAAAAAGACGCGTACATCTACCCACACGACGATCTGGAGTAAACGTGTCGCAGGGAGGTGAGGGTATCGGTTGAATGTTGCGTAATTGAGTATGGTTTGTAAAATGCTTAATTGTCATTTCGACTTCATTATTTCTATTTATTGAATGAAGGAGAAGCGCTGCCCTCAACGAGCGATGTGACACTGTTGTTGGGTTGTACCACACTGCTGCTTGAAGGTACTGTTGCTTCCATCGCATCTACACGAGTCAAGAAAAGCGTCACGTCAAACAAAAGCCATGTAAAGACGCCTTTGACTGAATTCGAAACCCGCTATCTGGTGCCTACTTATACCGGTTAGCTGGTGAACGGCTGTGCAGCGCGAGAAGTTAGTTTTTTACTAGCAGACGCTGCCTGCAACGGCCTTCAAGTTAATGTTCTCTCAATGACGTTTCGTTTGATATTCATGAAAGCACGTTAGAGAGTGCTTGCATGACTGTTAGGCGTGATGACGTCACGTGAGTCAATAGTGATCAAGTCGGTTGGCCGAGTCATAAGTATAACATTATTGCTCTCTCACAGACGTTTCGTTCGATATGCATGAAAACAGGTTAGGACAGCGCGTGCGTGTGTGATAGACGTGATGACGTCACATGAGTCACTAGTATTCACGTCGCTAGGCCTAGTGAGAGCATTCAAGTTATTACTCTCTCACAGACGTTTCGTTTGATATGCATGAAGACAGGTTTGGACACCGCGTGCGTGAGTGTCAGGCATGATGACGTCACGCCAGTCACTAGTGATGACGTCACTGGGCCTTGTGACAGCGTTCAAGTTATCACTCTCTCAAAGACATTTCGTTCGATATGCATGAAGACAGGTTAGGACACTGCGTGCGTGGGTGTCAGGCGTGATGACGTCACGGCAGTCACTAGTGATGACGTCACTGGGCCTTGTGACAGCGTTCAAGTTATTACTCTCTCAAAGACATTTCGATTGATATGCATGAAGACAGGTTTGGACACTGCGTGCGTGGGTGTCACGCGTGATGACGTCACGGCAGTCACTAGTGATGACGTCACTGGGCCTTGTGACAGCGTTAAAGTTATTACTCTCTCAAAGACATTTCGTTTGATATGCATGAAGACAGGTTTGGACACTGCGTGCGTGGGTGTCAGGCGTGATGGACGTAACGCTAGTCACTAGTGATGACGTCACTGGGCCTTGTGACAGCGTTCAAGTTATCACTCTCTCAAAGACATTTCGTTCGATATGCATGAAGACAGGTTTGGACACTGCGTGCGTGGGTGTCAGGCGTGATGACGTCACGGCAGTCACTAGTGATGACGTCACTGGGCCTTGTGACAGCGTTCAAGTTATTACTCTCTCAAAGACATTTCGTTCGATATGCATGAAGACAGGTTTGGACACTGCGTGCGTGGGTGTCAGGCGTGATGACGTCACGCCAGTCACTAGTGATGACGTCACTGGGCCTTGTGACAGCGTTCAAGTTATGACTCTCTCAAAGACATTTCGTTGATATGCATGAAGACAGGTTTGGACACTGCGTGCGTGTGCGATAGGCGTGATGACGTCACGCAAGTCACTAGTGATGACGTCACTGGGCCTTGTGACAGCGTTCAAGTATCACTCTCTCAAAGACATTTCGTTCGATATGCATGAAGACAGGTTTGGACACTGCGTGCGTGGGTTGTCAGGCGTGATGACGTCACGGCAGTCACTAGTGATGACGTCACTGGGCCTTGTGACAGCGTTCAAGTTATTACTTTCTCAAAGACATTTCGTTTGATATGCATGAAGACAGGTTTGGACACTGCGTGCGTGGGTGTCAGGCGTGATGACGTAACGCTAGTCACTAGTGATGACGTCACTGGGCCTTGTGACAGCGTTCAAGTTATCACTCTCTCAAAGACATTTCGTTCGATATGCATGAAGACAGGTTTGGACACTGCGTGCGTGAGTCTTAGGCGAGATGACGTCACGCCAGTCACTAGTGATGACGTCACTGGGCCTTGTGACAGCGTTCAAGTTATTACTCTCTCATACACGTTTCGTTTGATATGTATGAACTTAGGTTAGACGCTGCGTACGTGGGTGTGAAACGCGATCACGTCACACGAGTCACTAGTGATCACGTCACTCTGCCGACTGACAGCGTTCAATTTATTAGCCTCTCGAAGACGTTTCGTTTGGTATACATGATGGCAGGTTAGACATTGCGTGCGTTGGTGATAGGCGTGATGACGTCACCTAAATCACAAGTGATCAAGTGAGTTGGCCGAGTCATAGGTAACACGTTATCGCTCTCTCAAAGACGTTTCGTTTGGTATGCATGTCGGTAGGCGAGTAAATTACGTGTGCGGGTGATATTTGTGATGACGTCCCCTGAGGAACTGGTTATCAGGTGACTTGGCCGAGTTTTAGGTATCAAGATCCCGCCCTTTCAAAGACGTTTCATTTGATATGCGTGACGAAAGGTTAAGACAGTGCGTGCGTGGGTGATATGCGTGAGGACGTCACCTAAGTCACTCGTGATGAGATCATTGGCCTGGTTAATAATTATCAATTTATTACTGTGTGGACGGCGTTACCTTTGATATGCATGTCGAAGGTGTGAATAGTGCTTACGCGGGTGATAGGCGTGATAAAGTCGCGCGAGTCGCATTGTGTCACTATGCAGTGACTCATTCATGGCTTTTCCCTGTTAAATTCACTCCAAAGCTATTCACTTCACGCATTCCCGAAAATTCTGGGTCGTTTTGAAGTCACAATGTCATCAGGATTAAATTCGCTGGCGTCCGGATTAAATCGGCTGGCGGTTGGATTAATTTCAGTGGCACTTGGATTAAAATGAATGGCACCTGGATTAATTTCAGTGGCGGCTGGATTAAATTGACTGGCGCCTAGATTAATTTGGCTGGCGCTTGGATTAAATTGAGCGGGAAAACCTGTAGTCGAACGGCGGGTGGGGGTGGAGTGCACTTTCACAGAAACCTAGCGAAATCAATTTTTTTCTTTATTCTGGTATCTTCCAGAAGTCTCCGATTCCTTATTGTTGCCGCCCCTTGAAGTATATAGTACCTGAGCTGCCTATACATTCTGTTCGTCACAATTCCTCTTGCTATAAAATGTACTCGTAAAAGCAGTCGCACTTCAGAGGGAGTTGAGCTAAAGTGGCTAAAGCCCTTCGCAGCTACCTTAACATTGCTTCGTACATACGATATGTCCAAACTTCGTTCTTGTTTGCGTAACGTACGTTATTTATCGCGCGCATAGGATCACAAGTTTTTATTAACTGGATGGTGTGAAACAAATCCAGGGCATATTGGTATCCTGACAGGGACGCTATGGGACTCGCGACGTTCTGTGAAAAGTAGGCACAGTCCCGCGACATTCAGGATGGTTGGTAACCCTAGTTTACGGGTATAACGTTGCAGCACCGAGAGAACTGGACCGTGGCTAACGAGAGGCCATGTACTACCTTGCAGTGGGCGTCTAATGAGGTTACGATGATTAGTCAATTCAACCTAGCTACACTCTTATAAAAACGATATTTCAACTTTTTTGTGAGCCCTGCCTAGCCACGTATAAGACGCTCTTTAAAGAGACGCGCTAAATGACTCTGAGCTTTCCTATGTGATAAGTATTCTCTCGTTGGAGAGTCGTGGAACGTGATAGAGAGCTAATGTACCACTTTA
>WOVY01007948.1:0-39206 GCA_013436015.1 Rhipicephalus annulatus
AACGAAGTTAGCACGAGCGATAGCGATGATCTGCCGGATTCTCGGACTCTCGCATTCTTCATCTGTTGTAAATAAAGGCGTCTCACCGTAATAAGATTTGTGGAAGGTGTGGGGTACAGCGGAGCTATTTCAGGCGAATGGCCATAGTAGTGTCACTTTAAGAACTACGCCAAAGCCACCGACTGGCAGGTCTATCACCACTATCTCTGAATCCAATTGCAGACAGCGACACCACGCACTCTTCGTCTGGAACTACGTGGCCCCTGCACATGGTACCATGAAGCTTCTCTGGAAGGTCGCAGAAGATGTCGACGATTGGCCGAAGCACTTCAATCTAATCGTGCGGGTAAATACAAATATTGTGATGGGGCCTCCCAGTTGACCAACGTTGGATTGTTTTTTCAAGGGGCGGCGTTGGTGTGGTTTGAAAACACGAAGAAACAATGACGACCTGGGAAGTGTTTCAAAAACAAATAGTGAGCTGTTTTGTTGACCCATTTATAAAAACAAGCCGGCCGAGTAAACTTTTATACATTGTTCTCAAGTCCCCGGTGAAACATGCACAACATATGTTGAAGACATTCTGAAATTGTGCAACTTTGTAGACACCACCCATGAAGCAAGATGAAAATGTCGGAGATAACACGAGGAAGATCAGGCCCTGACAGCGTTCTGTTTTCAAACTGATTTTTTTCTCGCCACTTTATTATACAAGGCGATTTGCCAAAGCAGAGTGGTAGCAGCTGCAGCGTTCAAAACCGCCAGGTCAGGAGCTAAGCCAATCAAATCCTCGCGCAGCTCGAGCTAGCGTAAGTTGCGCGAGAGGCGCAGTGCAGTGATCAAGGAATGATGATGGTGATGATGGCACTACAGGGCTCCCACCCCTAGCGCTTTGCGCGATTTGAAGGCACATGAAAAAAGAAAGAGAGCGACAAATGCTATATACATGAACGACAATCCTTATAAGAAGGTTGTGAACGTTGATGGTCCGTCGGTAAGCAGCGGGTCTCTGGTGGGCGACTCTGGAAGAAGCGCAAGAGATGAAGAAGGAAGTGCCAGGTCGTTGTCGTCATAAACACGTGCGTCCCCTTATGACTTGACGGGATCACTCGAGAGCGCACCCAGTGCTTCGAGCATGCGCGGCTGACAAAGGTACCCACGGGTGAAGCCGTGCAAGGACGCCGAAAAAGTCGATCCGGTGATGGTGGTGAGATGGTGCTATGCATTGAAGCGGAAACAGGATGACGGAGCACAGAAATTTAAAGGACGCGGCGGCATCTCCAACAGCGCACATGGCACCGACATGGCTGTTGACAAGGAGCAGTGGGCTGGCAGGTCTGGCGCGGATGGAGCCGTCGATGGAACACTGACCTGAGCGTTGCAGTGTGGCTGACATGCCGGCGCTGGTGACCGTATCGACGGGAGTAGAAACGCCGTGGTCTAAATAGCGCACGGAAGTCATGGAAGGCAGGTAGGTCCACTGTGACCGATCTGCCGATGTACCGTGCAAAGGCAGTAGTCACCTGGGTCGTGATAAGAGTCATGTCCTGAATTCAAGATACATTGTTGCGTTGTAGTGTCGCCCTTCCAAGGCTCTGGAGGTTGGTCATGAAATCCGGAAGGCGTGGGCTCTACTGGAGATTTGGCTGGTGCACCCCTGCACGTCGGGGAATACTGGTGGATGTCCGCCTGCGTGGTTGGTATGGAATATGCTGGCTGTTCTGCCGTTGGCGAATCTGTCATCTGATCGTTGGTCTCTGTAGCAGCATCTCGGAAGTTCCGCCGTTGGATGTCATTGGTAGGAACTTCAGTTGCGAGAGGCGTCAAGGTAGATGGTAGTGGCTGCTTGCACGGTGCACAGATTGCCAAGGTTGATGGAAGATCATGTTCATTGGTTAATGTGGACTGTGGAAGCTCCGAGATCAGGTGCCGAATAATGGGCGAAAATATTTCGAGCCCAGACTCCGAGGCGGGTGGCATGGTAGCCATCGTGAAGTCTAGTGGCGCTGAGGTGTCGCGTGCCATTGATGTCACGGAAATCATGCATGTGGCAGGCACCGGCGATGAACTTTTGTATGTGGGCACCAATGAAAACGCAGGTCTCGGTGGTGAAGTCAGGGGAAGTGAGAGCGTCTTCTACCTCGTCGTCGTGGTCGGGTGCAGGATTCAATGTTCCTGTGATCGGATCTGGGGCATGAGTCATAGCCGGAGTCGTGAGGTCTTTTGCAAGGTAGGGCTGCGGGCTGTCTGGTACCGCTCGCTGGGGCGGGAGGGGAAGCCTGAAACTCGAGGCTCCCCGGAAGTGGGCAGTAGGTTTCATCGTAGCAGGCGAGCACCACAGCGCAGAGGTCATCGAAGGGTCGCGGGCTAGAGGACGGCTCGGCGGCTAGATGATGCACGCCTCGGAGTCTGGGCGCGACATATTTTCGCCCAATATTCGACACCCGATCCCGGAGCTTCCACAGTCCCACGCATGAAAGAAGATGATAATGTCGGAGCTAACACGAGTAAGATCCAGTCCTGACAGCGTTCTGTTTTCGAACTGATTTTTTTTCTCGCCACTTTATTATCCAAGGCAATTCGCCGAAGCGGAGTGGCGGCAGCTTCAGCGTCAAACCGCCAGGCCAGGAGCTAAGCCATTTTAATCCTCGCGCAGCTCGAGCTAGCATAAGCTGCGCGAGAGGCACAGCGCAGGGATCAAGAAATGATGTTGGTCATGATGGCACTACAATAAAATTGGGCATCTCCTCATAGGAATTGCTGAGAATATCTACAATTCCCTATAGGCAAGGACACCTTGGCATCCTTAGCGGACGTACTTTTTTGTTTTGAAGTTTATTCATACAGTCTTGGTCTGGGATGAATGCACTAAAGTCAGATGCAACTGCCTGACAAAGGCCCCCTGACCCGTACATTGCTCAGGGGTGGAAAGCCGCGGTACATGCGCAAATACAGGTAACAATAAAAGAAAAAAATAACAAAACAAAAAAAAAACAGGCGCACAGGCGATCAAAGCACAATAGGTTGAATGGTTACCTTCGGTACACACTAATGATGCGTGACATGAAAATGTTTATACAAGCCTATAAATGTTTATACAATTCAACACTGCCGCACGTTTGAGACACTGAAGGCTAGGCGAATCACTCCCGAATTTTGTAGACTTACCAACGTCCCCACCATTGCAAGTGTCGACATCACTTCAACATCATTCTGTGACGCCCCACGCAGTACGCTGCCTCGGTTCACCACCTACTGGTAGACGGGTTACCTCCTCACCTCCGGGAAACTAGGTGGTGCAGCCAATGGAGGTGAGGTCGCGAAACATTTTTCACTACATTCACCTATGCCTTCATCCGTCTTTATGAATAAACATAAGGTGATCGTGCATATTGATGAACTGCCTACAATGGCTTCAATAGATACTGGAGCAGCTGTTTCAGTGATGAGTCCTAACTTCAAGATGCGGCTAGGACATAAGGTGATGTTTCGCTGGGACAGTTGTACATTTTGTGCAGTGAGAGGGGAGGCGCTGTAGCCTATCAGTGTGTGTGTGTTGTTAGTGTTTCTTTGGGTGACAACCCGGTCAAGAAAACAACAACAAAGCACCACTGTCGGCCAGATAAAATTGCCATCAGCCCAATAAAAATAGCTACCCTTTTGCCAATAAAAGTCGCCTGCCTGAAAAAGGTGCTATTGATGCGACTGTGGCCATTGTTATCCGTCCGATAAAGGTCTATTTGCCGACCCCGACAGAGATGTGGACCTCAATAAAGGAACCTATTAGTGGTTGCTTGCACACTCTCGAGACCGACAAAGTTGTGTTTGCTACGATAAAACTCTCAATTTCACATTATCGACACCGATATCTTCACTGTTTGCACCGAAATTTTTCGCTGCGTAGCTCTCGGACACCGGCAACATGGCAGACAGTGACCGAGTGGGTGTTGCGAATGGCACCTGCTGGACGGTCCGTGCGGTTAACTCGTATACGTGCGTTCATCAAAGCTTGAGTGAACCTGAAACAGGATGTATTCGATGCATTAATTGCTGATAAAGGATCGCTGCTAGTAAAGTAAGCTTAAGCGTGCTGTTTTCCCCTTCAGGGTGGCGAACTATCGTCGCAGATGGGCAGATCCTTTCCCCCGCCTTCGTGCATGCGCCCAGGACAGTAAGCAATGGATGAACATTTTCTTGGCGCGCATGCGTGGCCCGTCTGTGCTTTCACGCTAGGACAAATATGAGTATGCTCGAGCATTTTTCTGATCTATGCAACGCATCGAGAAGAGTGACACTGCGCAGCCACTGCGCACAATTATGAGGACCAAATTAAATAGAAAATATGCTGAAATTGGTCACTTTAGTTGTGCAATTACATCTAAGACCCAAATTGCGGCCATTTAGAACAATCAAGTGCATGAAGTCAACTATGCCAACATATGTCAACAATGCCATTTACTCACTAAGAGTAAAAACTCTGCACGCCCTGCAATCGAGTGGTGATGTGAATAGCATGGCAGGATTGTTTTAGCGCAGCGTAATATTTTTGTGTACTGTGCTGCTGCAGTGCACTCTTCCTTTCGCGCACCACTCTTACTTTTGTTTGTGCACAATCCCGCCCAGTGGAGCTCTTGTACGCACCCCCCTCTCATCGATATCCTCTCCTGTTTTTTGTATAATAAGGATATACACGAGTAATAAAATAAGCAATGAGAGTCGGTAATAAAATAGGCAGGGTAATAAAATAAAATTATTTCTTCCGATGACCTCTTCACAAATCGTACAGCTTGTCAGAAGGGAGTGGAAAAGCTGATTCTTCGATACCAATGTGATACCTTGACTTGTGGTCTACCAAAGAATCGTACTCACTTCAGATTGGTCTCCACTAGTTTTTGTCTAGACCCCGTTAACATAGTGTATTTAAACACGGTATCTGACCTACCGTTCTCCTGAATTTTTTTTTTGCAGTTGCTTGACAACCTCCTACAATCTGGAAGGTCAGAAGGTGATGACCATAAGTCTAGACCATCCATGCAATGACCGCCCAATCTCCCTAGCTGACTACCATCACATGTGATATGTTCATATACATTATCATCGTAGCCGCTGAAGTTTTGAATGCAAAGCCTTTCTTAGCAAACTTCGGCGACTTTGAGCGTATCTATCTATCTATCTATCTATCTATCTATCTATCTATCTATCTATCTATCTATCTATCTATCTATCTATCTATCTATCTATCTATTTATCTATCTATCTATCTATCTATCTATCTATCTATCTATCTATCTATCTATCTATCTATCTATCTATCTATCTATCTATCTATCTAGCTAGCTAGCTGGTTACGTTTGGGTGCTCTCGTGGTCACCCCCTAACCTAGCGTGAACCAAATTTAGCATGGGAGGGTAAGATGGTTTGACGAATATGACGCTCTCGTCGAGACATCAGTAATGTCGCAATCCTGTCGCGTACGCCGTCAAACACTTCCTGCCATACGGTGGCACCTACCCATGAAGGGTATGTGCCGCTGGTATGCGGGTATGTGCCACAGGTGATTGACACTAGTATCTAGCCTGGAACGACGATAACACACATAGCATTTTTAGCACGTGAGTGTTAAGCAATACCCGACATAAGCAGCGTCGATCCAACGAAGGCATAGAATAAACGTCAGTGTTGAGAAAAACATGAAACAGGCAGCGATGACCCCTTGAAAATGTGAATAATAAATTTCAGGGTCCTAGCAGGCATCGAACCTAAGCATTCTGCGTAGAAGCCAAGGATTCTACCACACAGCAACGCCAAGTCTCAGAACTACTTTTCAAATAGACGCTAATCTGCGTGAAACGTCTATAGTGGTTGCAGTGCTACCTAACCAATTTTATAAACATGGCATATGTACTCCTTCGATAAAGCCGTCACGTCGGGTTATGTCAATTATGGTTACTTGCCACGTGCTGAAGTTCAATAATGTAGAAGTGTCCAGGGCCAGAACCTCGGCGAGCATCAGTTCTTTTGTAGCAGCTTCTGGTGTTGCTAATACGTATGTTCCAGTTGGCATCGTTGCGCAAGAAACCCTTCAACATATTGACCCGTGTCTGCGTGTGAACGACAACGATGATGTGGGGATTTAGCGGACACCAGGTAATGGGCCTCTGGCTTGACTCGAGAACAAAGAAGACAGTCTTGCGGCTCCACACATAGAGTATATAACTACCAAAGCACAGCGGGCTTCAGGCTTACTACACAAGCTAAGTAACCGGAAATATGGGTTACGGAGGCACACCTTGATAACATTGTACAAGATTTATATGCGCCCCATCATGGAATTCGGCTGCATATTATTCTCGGGTGGCCCTGCTTATAAAACAAAACCTCTAGTTGTTTTGGAGCGAGAAGCACTGCGAATGTGTCTGGGACTCCCTAGATTTGTGGCTATCAACGTACTGTATCAGGAAGCGCGCCTGCCTGCACTACTTTGTCGATTTCGAATTTTGACCTTACAAGCATTTTTAAAATTTTATAGCTTACCGGCAAGAACATCTCCATATGCTTTTATCGCAAACCCAGACGCCTTCTGTCTTGCTCATTGGCCACGGTTTCACACACCTCAGATAATGTTTGTACAAAAAAATCTACAAAGTATAAATGTGAACATTAGAAATGTAATTGAGACTAATGACTCGAATTGTCATGTTATTATTGAGTTTGATGATATATTCCCCCAAAACTCCAAATTACAATCTCTCAAATTTTTAAATAACATATTATTAGATTACTTGGAGCATGCAGAAACTAAAAATATAATAGCCACAGATGCTTCCGTAAATAATCAAAAGGCAGGTGTAGGCATTGCCTCTAATTTGCTTGACTGGTCCTTTTCAGTGAGACTGCCTGATTTTACTCCAGTTTTTGAAGTGGAGCTCTTGGCGATTATTTTAGCTCTTCAAAAACTTCCATCAAATCAAAACAACGCAGTCCTAATGACGGATTCTCTTTCAGTTTGTGCAGCTCTGACAGCTTCAGAGAACTCTCGAATTCTAAGCACATTCAAAACATTAGTACCCCTGCAGTTAAGACTCCTGAGATTACTGTGGGTTCCGGGACACTGTGGATTAAGATTAAATGAATTGGCCGATTCCTTAGCACAAGCCGCACTTGATGGGCCAGTTTTGTCCATACTGCCAGATGTCGAATATATCACGGCAATGAGATATCGAAAATCAGCAATCTCCACTGATACGATAGAAAAAGTAACTACGTGGACAGACTATAACCGCCTCATGTTTCCATGGCAACCCCACTGGAGGTAGTCCAGAAAGCTCGAAGTCTTAATTACTAAATTTCGATGTCGTGTCCCCCCCCCCTAAACCTGTATCTACACAGAGCTGGTCAGACAACATCACCCCTCTGCGCATTCTGCGGAGAAATGGAATCACTAGATCATTATTTTTTGTATTGTCGCCGCTACGATATACTTAGAAAAAGGTTACTAGTTATGCCATTTCGGAAAATAGGCCTTAGATTGACGGCGGAAACGGCGCTAAGCTTTGGCGCCTCAGCTTTGGGACATTGCCACAGGGATGCTTTCAATGCCGTTTGCGATTATATTCAGGCAACCAAGCGTATACCTTTGTGATCTTCAATCAAAAAAATTATTTATTACTCCCCAGGGCAGAGTGAAGTAAACGCAGCTGAGTGGTAATCATAACACCTCAAATCTCAAAATTGCTCAACTTGATTTTTTTTTGTTTGCTCTTTTTATGTTGTTTTTATTTTTACATTAGTCTTATTATAACACCAATTCATTACACATAGTTAAAATGATCACAGAAAAACTGCACTACACTTTCTTGGCCAATCCCCCTGAGTGGGTATGAGCCAACATCCCAGGGAAACAAAACAAAACAAAAAAGACTCTTGGACTCGCGACGGACTGCTGGCTCTTGGCCGTGGGATTTCGCCGTTCGGAGTAGTGGCTTTGACTAGCGGATGAGGTAGCCTGAGCAAAGAAGGCGATCGTTCCTGCAGTAGTTGGCGCTTTCTATTGCACGGCCTGTGGGAGGGGATTGGCCACACTCATCACCTTTGGTTCTTTATTAGCGGTAGAATTTCTTTTTGCTGATTTTTCAGGAGCCATCAATGCCAGTCTCCGCCCCGGCCAGGGCTCGCCCTGGTCGGCCAGTCGCCCTGCTGAATCGGTACCACTGGAGTGTTTCTTCAAGAACGGCGTAAGCAGTTTGCCTGTTGCGCTTGTGCCCACTGATGGCGGAACCAGTCGGTTAAGTGAAATGGAGGTGTTCCAAGAAGAACTTCGCAACATAAGCGGTCATTTTCTGGACATCTTGGAGGTGAGGCGTTTCGGCAAGACTGGCATACTATGCAGATCTTCAAATATTCAATGCTTAACAGACTTACTGGCCGCCACGAGATTTGCGTTCATTGCTGTTCGCGCTTTTATCCCCCCTCATCTTGCTTGCGTGGAGGGCATTGTTCGTGGTGTTCCAACTAACATTAGTCCTGAAGCATTCTTAAAGATGGTCTCTCCGGCTGGCGTGACATCTGTCTGCAGATGCACCAGACCTGTAGGTGATACGCGAGTCCCCTACTGAAAGCGTCATTGTTACCTTTGCTGGTCTGACACGCCCCTCTGAGCTGAAGGCCTGGCCTTATCTATTCCGTGTAGAGGCAATGACACCTCGGCCACTGCAATGCCGTAACTGCTGGCGATTTGGACATAGCGCTAATGCTTGCAGGTCCTCATTGAGATGTGCGAATTGCGGTGGGGCACATGCCGCATCAAATTGTCAGGAAGACAACTGCAGGTGATGCCTATGTGATGGAGCACACACAGCCACGGACAATAGCTGCCCTGCTCGAGAACGTGAAACACAAATTCTAGATATAATGGAGAAACGCCGTTGTTCTCGGTCTGAGGCAACTTCCTTCATTAAAGAGCGCGAAGTGTGGTACGCTGCTGCTACGTCACGCCAGTGTGGGTCAATTGAAGCGACGGTCGCTTCCGCAGTGTCGGCAGCGATAGATAAGGCCATGCCGATGATTATGGAACGGCTTTTCAACACCTTTGCTGAAGGTCTGACCGAGATGCTCGCCGCCAGGTTAAACAGCCTTATTCTCTCTTTCGCTGCACACACTGTCACGGTCCAGAATGAAGCTGAGCACCTCGACAATGAAAAAAATAATCGGCGTCAAGAAGATGTTACCCCTGAAACACTCGTCAGCACTCAGTCGCCGACCCCTGTGGGGCCCAGTGGGTCGTTTGGTGACATGAGGCTTGGTAATATCACTCATAAACGACGCAATGCTCCATTGTCTCCAACCAATTTGCCAATGTCGAAACCAAAACAAGTTATCACTGATACCAACAATGAGCAGGACGTTTTGCGTTCTGCAGTAAAGTCAACTATATTAAGTTCATCATAGCGCCTGTAAAAGTTCTTCAGTGGAATTGTCGCTCCTTATCTTCCGCTTACATAGATCTTATTTATCACATACAACAAAAAAATCCTAATATCATTTTACTTCAAGAGTCTTGGCTTTCAGTAAACCAAACATTTACTCTGAAATATTTTCGAACATTTATACTGGATCGGCCAGGTAGAGGAGGTGAATTATTGGTTCTAATATCTTCAAAAATGTGTCATAATGTTTCTGTAACTTTTGAACATATTTGTCCGGATTGTGAATTGTTAGGAATATATTGTTTGTTACCTAACTCCAACAGGATTACAGTGAATAATGCGTACTTTCCAAATGGAGTAAGACGCACAGATCACCTAGATTGTGTTATCAACAATTCTTCGTCAAATTCAATTTTATTGGCTGGGGATTTTAACTCGCATCACACTTCTTGGGGGCTTAAAACAGATGGCTGTGGCAAAAGATTGTGGAATTGGTTGCAGGATAATAATTTTCGCTGCCATAACTCTGGACAAGTTACCTTTCTACGCGGGATAAGCTCATCAACATTAGACCTAACATTTTCTTGTGGCCAGTTTATGATTTCATCGTGGGAAACATTTGATAATGGGACGAGTAGGGATCATGTACCAATTACCTATGAAATAATGCTACCACAACTTACCTCTGCTATCCGGCAACAACGGTTCACCAACTATAAAATTTATAAAACTGTTTTAAACTCCGCGCTCTCGTCATTGAGAGGACGCGTCGGGCAGCAACGAGCTGCTTCAGTCGTAGCGTGTCTAAGTGACTCTATCCAGCCGGCAGAGTTTTCTGTTAAGTACGGCAGCACACAGTCACTTCAGCTTGGTGGAGTGAAGATTGTACGCTTGCGTATAGGCGACGTAAGGCTGCTTGGAAACGTTTACGCCACAACCTTACTCCGAAAAATTGGGTTGACTATAAATTCCACGCAGCGCTGTTTAAACGTACAGTTGCAATAGCTAAAGATAAACACAATTCTGACTTACATTCGCGTTTATCAAACCCGATAAAAGATCTGCCCTGTACAGGTTTCTACGGAACAAAAATCGACGAAGGTACCAGCATATTCGCATTCAGTAGTGCTGTCTCCTAAAGAGACAACAGATTTGTTAGAGGGCATCGCGAAAGGACTTGAAGCGCGTTTCGCTTCGTCATGCTTGAGACCTGTGACATTCAAAAGCGCAACCTCGGACTTTCGGGAAGTCACTATGGCTGAACTGGCAGATGTCATACTAACTGTAAAGCAAGCAGCTCCCGGTCCAGATCAGATTACAAACTCTATGATTAAATTGATATTTAATTCCCATCCTGAGGAGCTTTTGAATATTGTTAACTGCTCCTTACAGCACACAAGTTGCTAAAGTTGTGTTGCTGCGAAAAAATCCAAGCCTCGGATATGTCCTGGATAACATTCGGCCAATTTCGCTTACTTCAAACCTAGTTAAAATAATTTAAAGAATTCTTCATAGAAGGCTCAGTGAATTCAGCGCTCGTCAGGACATTCTTTCACCAAGGCAAGTAGGATTTAGACAGGGGTGCTTTATATGGTCGGCTCATGTTGATTTGGAAAGCCGAATTCGCCTTGCAAATCTATCTGGTGAGCTTTCTGCTTTAGTCACGTTAGATATCGCAAAAGCCTACGATAGTGTAGAATACAGTACATTAATTTCAAGATTAGTGGACTGTGAGGTTCCCAAGTACATTATATCTTGAGTTCAGGAGTTTCTCTTTGAGAGACAATTCTTTTGTTGCCACGAGGGAATTACTTCTGCCTCATATAAGCAAACAAGAGGTGTTCCGCAAGGATCAGTCCCGTCACCTCTTTTATTTAATATATTATTATCGTCTATTCCCGTTCATAAAAATGTTCCTCTTTATGTCTACGCCGATGATATTGCTTTTTTCTCGTCATCCCGAGATATCAATAGTTTATATCAAATCTTGCATTCATATTTGAGTGAGCTTGAGGTATGGCTTGGCGGGCTGTCTTTTTCACTTAATGTTAGTAAATTTGCTCTGCTTGTATTCCCTCTATCCGTTCCCGTATTTCTTTCACTGCATTATCGAAATGATCCGATTCCACAAGTAACAGCGCTAAAATATCTTGGTATTGTTTATGTGGACAATTTAAATTGGCAGCATCAAATAGAATCTAACACCCGTAAAGAAGAAAGCGCCGTAGGATTGCTCCGCCGGTTTTGCAATAAGAATTCAGGGATGCGCAGGGATACGTTACTTATGATATACAAACTTTACGTACGCCCAATTCTGAAGTTTGGCTTCGTTCTGTTTTCTGGAAGTGCTGAGTACAAATTAAGACCACTTATATTGCTAGAAAGGCAAGCTCTGCGGCTGTGTCTCGGGCTACCTAGGTGTGTAGCGAATAGCGTGCTTTATTTGGAAGCTAGAATCATTCCACTTGATGCTAGATTTCGACAGCTTACTGTGCAAACATTTTTAAAACTTTACGATGCACCCCTCTTCTGTTCTCAGACAGTTTTCATCAAACATCCAGTTTCTTTCTTTCAGCGCCCGTGGTCTCGTTATCAAAGCCCCCATGTCATTTTCGTCGAGTCTCTGTTATCAAATCTTCACGTTTCCCTCCGGCATTTAACTCCCCAAACCCAATGCTCGGTGCCAGTTGACTTAATTTTCGATGATATTTTTCAAAAAATGCCAAGTTACTTCCAAAGCATGTTCTGGAGGGCCTCCTTCAAGACCATCTAAGTCATTTTCCTAAATACGTAGTAATTTCGATGGACGCAACGCAAAATCTTCAGAAGGTTGGAGTAGGTATTTTTTCTCATCAGCTTAATTGGTCTTTTGCGCTCCGATTGCCTGACTTCACACCAATTTATCTCGCAGAATTCCTGGCTATTACATTGACTCTTCGAAAACTAAATTATCAGCAATCAAAAGCTATTATTATTTCGGATGCTTTGTCTGTATGTACACATCTAACGTCCGCAAAGAAGTCTCCTCTTCTCAGGATATTTTGGTCTCTCGTACCGCATAGCCTATCAGAAGTTCGGTTTATTTGGGTCCCCGGGCATGCTAGAATTGAACTAAATGAAATTGCTGATTCGCTCGCTTCGGCATCTTTAAATTTCTCGGTGGTGCTAGTAGCTCCACAGTTTCCTTTTATTACTGCCGAACGATTAAAACACCTTTTAATCTTAAAATGAACGAAACGTTGCTGCTACAATCTGAAGAATTTCGGCACTTGCAATTCACATAGAACACCGCAAAATGCCTTTCCCGTCAATGTGAGGTGACCCTCACAAGCTTTCGCTGTGGAGTTCCTCTGTTAAATTTTTATCTCAACAAATCAGGATTTTCATTAACTAACCTATGTGTAGTTTGCAATGAACCGGAAACAATAGATCACTTTCTTCTCACATGCCGCCGCTTCGCCTCACTGCGCCGAATAATTCCTGAAAGACCGATTGGTATGCTCGGATTGCCAGTCAATACATCCACCCTATTATCGTTTGGAGCCAGTCAGTTGGGTGTGGGCCACAGTGCTATTCCGTCAGCGCTACATAATTCATTCAGGCAACCGGAAGGATACGCTGCTAGTGGTACTGCCAGATATATCCAATTCTTTCTTCCCCTTCCTCATTCTTTTTAATTTGTTTTTTATATTCTGGTTTCTCGTATTCTTCTGCATTTTTTTACGTTTTTTCAAAGGAACATTATTATTGTTTCTATCTAATTTCTCTTTATTTTTTTAGCAAGCGTTATAAAAATGATCTATCAAGAGGTACAGTGTGGCCAATCCCCCATGTGGGTATGAGCCAAAATCTCCTAGGAGACAAGACAAGACAAGACAAGGCTCCTTCGCTGGCCGTTGAAGCTTGCTCTCAGGGTGTGGCCAAGAATTAAGTAGCTGTTGTTGGTTAATTGATCTATCTTCATTTCTTGTACTGCAATAGTTCATTGATCAGTGTTTTTTGTGCAGTTCAGACAAGACAAGATGCCTTTTATCTTCGCCATGGCCAGGGACTTTTCTTTGGTCTGCTTCTACAGATCCAAAGAAGGTGCCAGTGGATCTTTTCTTGCGCAACAGAATATCATGGGTTTCAGTGGTTTTAGTCCCGAACAATGACGGCATCATTCGGATGAAAAAGCCGAAAATCATTCAGGCGGAATTACGGTCAGTGACGGCCCAATACCAGTCCATAACTGAGGTCCGACAGTTCGGCAGAGGAGGCATACTGTGCTTTTCGCCAGACCAGTCCTGTGTCCTAGATCTACTAAAATGCTCAACGTTTGCATCCCAGCCGGTGAGCGCGTTCATACCTTCTCATTTAGCATGTACCCGAGGTCTAGTGCGTGGCGTCGATGCCAACATGCCACCCTCCGAAGTACTAGAGCTGTTTTCGCCAGCAGGTGCTATTTCAGTCTATCGGTGTGTTGATAAGAACAAAATACCAACTGAGTCTGTAATTGTGACCTTTGCGGGATCAGTCCGACCATCAGAAATTAAGGCTTGGCCTTCAATTTACAGAGTAGAGTCACTCTTTCCTCGTCCGCTTCAATGCATAAAGTGCTGGCGTTATGGTCACACAATGAAAGGTTGTATGTCAGCGGTCTGGTGTAAGGTATGCGGAGAAGGTGACAATTCTAGCGACTGCCAGAGTGATAAAGAAAAGTGTTGCCTATGTAGCTAAGCTCATGCGGCCGACAGCTCTAGTTTTTCGGCAAAGGTACGTGAACTGCAAATTCTAGAGATAGTAGAACGAAGACGGTGTTCACGGAAGGAAGCAGCACTTGAAATACAAGCACGAACACAAGGCTACGTCGGTGTTACAGCTCGTAATATGCCAACAATGGAAGCTCTCTCTGTTCCTATTACGGAAGCGATTGAGAAGGCAGTGGAGAAGGCAATGGAGCGCATCGCTGGGAATCATTGTGAGTCCTTGGCCCAGATTCTATCGAACCTGATGGCTCAAATGTTGGGTACAGCGGAAAGCAACCTCATTGCACCACGAAACATTAGTGACTCCTCGGAGTTTGCAAAGGAGTATGACTCTGCTACGCCACAGCAGGCTACGGAAGCCCTTCACATTCGTGACTCCCCTAAAATTTCAAAGAAATATGGCTCCGATACGCCACAGCAACCTACGGTAGCTGCAGATTCAGTAGAGGAAGCTAGCGTATCTCAATGCGATCTTACCAGGAAAGTGGAGGACTCAGACGAAATGGAGATGGATCCTCGATCGCTAAAGCCCTCGAGATCCCTTTTATACAAAAAGGGCATCGCACCTGTCAATTCAAAAACCAAAAAGTACCAGAAGAACACGCTGTCGAAAGCTGATTTTCTTAAAGAAAATATTCTAAACAAGGCCATCGCTGAGGCTATTTTAGAGCAACAGTAGGGTCACTTAAAATCCTTCATTGGAATCGCCGATCGATTCACTCTGCAGCAACTGATCTAATATATTTGTCATCAAAATTTTCTCTAGATGGTATTGCACTACAAGAAACTTGCCTTTCAATGCATCAGTCTTTTCAAATAAATAGATTCAGATCTTTCCGTCTAGACCGTCCATCGAACGCTGAAGGTTTGTCATTTTTTATCAATAATAGAATAAGTCTCAAAGCAAAAATGGCGTATAAGCTCATGTCACCTGACCGTAAAATTCTCTCCTGAGAAGTAACCTTCCCAGGCTGCATGCCTTTTTTGGTGGTGAATGCATACTTTCCTAAAGGTGTAATAGATACTCGATGTTTAGACGCTGCAGTGACTTCTAGTTAACTAAATAAAATTCTAATCGGCGATTTCAATTCTCGTCGTACGCGCTGGGGTTTCCGAACTGATCAATTTGGTAAGAAATTGTGGGAGTGGACAGCGGATAATAACTTGTGTTGCCTGAATTCAAGAACACCCACTTACATTAGCGATAGGTCTCGTTCAGCCTAAGATTTAAGCTTTGTGAGTTCATCACTCACTAGTTTGTCGTGGAGTGCGTGTGATTGTGCAACTAACAGCGATCATTTGCCTTTATTATTCGAGATTGCTTGCCAAGTTATAATCTCAGGCTGTCAGACTCGAGTGTTTATTATTTGCACCAAATTTAGAAAAGATTTAGAATCTGCTTTGAAGACCCATTCTGAAGAGCAGGAAGATACAAACGCTATGAGACTAAGTGCACTGATCAAAAGAACATATAAAAAGCAGAATTTGTTGTGGAATCCGCAAAGAGCACAACCCACAGTCCGTGGTGGAACTCGGACTGTGCCCGGGATTTCCGACGAAGAAAGGCAGCTTGGAAAAAACTTACGTATAACCAGTGCCCTCCAAACTGGTCTGATTACAAGTATCACGGTGCAAGTTTTCATCGCACAGTCTTTTTAGCTAAAGAACAATATGATACAAAACATTATGATCACCTTTCAAAAGCTTGTAACAAAAAGGCGCTGTTCAGGTTCATGAGATCACGTAAAATGATGCCATCTCCAAATAATATAGGGTTTGAGATTTGTCCTTGGAA
Source organism: Rhipicephalus annulatus (assembly GCA_013436015.1). Taxonomy (NCBI): domain Eukaryota; kingdom Metazoa; phylum Arthropoda; class Arachnida; order Ixodida; family Ixodidae; genus Rhipicephalus; species Rhipicephalus annulatus. The sequence continues at coordinate 15,969 of WOVY01007948.1, forward strand.
GAAAGAAAGAAATCCTTAGAAATCATGGCTAAAGGCCTGGAGTGTAGATTTACATCAACTAAGCCTTAAGATCTACAAAAAGCAGCGTTAACAATTGAAGTTACTGAAGTTACAGAGGAAGAGTTAGCACAAGTTATACAAGGTTTGCCTTCATCAGCTCCTAGTCCGAATGGAATCACAGCTGCTATGAGAAAAATATTATTCAAATTATCAACATGTGACCTACTAAACACTGTAAATTATTCGTTAAAGTATGCCTGGATTCCGTATGAGTGGAAATTAGCTAAAATAGTGCCGATACAAAAAAGACAAGGATTCGGATATGTTATAGAGAACATTCGACCCATTTCTCTTACATTTAATATGGTGAAGCTCATCGAAAGGGTGCTCCATAAAAGAATTCTAATATGGATGGAGGAAAATTCGACATTAAGTCCGAATCAAATTGGCTTCAGAACAGATTGTTCAATCTGGTGTGCACACGCAGATTTAGAAAGCCGCATTCAGCTTGCTCGCAAAAAAGACAACATGCGGCACTAGTGACAGTGGATATAGCTAAGGCATACGATAGTGTCGAACATTCAGTTTTATTAGACATATTAGAAAGCCACAATTTCCCAAAATATATATTGGCGTGGGTGATGGAATTTTTTTGAGGACGAGAGTTTCATTGTTTTAAGGATGGATGCACATCGTCAAAGTTCAAACAAACACGCGGTGTCCCCCAAGGCGCTGTATTATCGCCAGTTCTATATAACATCCTAATGAGCACTATACCGCATTGCCAGGACGTGAAGATGTTCGTATATGCTGAACATATTGCATTTTTCACGACACATAGGACATATATTCTTTATATAAAGATCTACAGAGGTATGTCAATATGCTGGAGAGATGGCTAGATGTCGTCTGCATGACCTTAAATGTAAATAAGAGTGCAGTATTGATATTCCCGTTATCCGATGCCATCTCGATTTCAATGTGTTATAAACAAGAGCCCATTCCGCAGCTGGAATCTCTTAAATATATGGGAGTAATTTAAAATGCCAAGCTAAACTGGACTCCCCACATAGAAAGCATGGCATCTAAAGCACAGCGCGCCTTAGGAATTCTTCGTAGACTGAGCAGCCGCCGATATGGTCTACGCAGAAGCACAATGGTGATGATATGTAAAATGTATATGCGACCAATCCTAGAATTTGGGTGCGTATTGTTCTCAGGTGGCCCTGCTTATAAAATAAAGCCTCTGGTTATGCTGGAATGAGAGGCCTTGAGATTGTGTCTAGGACTTCCTAGGTTTGTAACAAACAATGTTTTGTATCAGGAAGCACGATTACCTACATTGCCTTGCCGTCCGTTTTCGTATCCTAATGGTTCAGACGTTTCTGAAATTTTATAGCTATGCGCCAAGACGATCTGAATATGATTTTATAAATGACCCAGACACCTTTTCTCTAGCCCATTGGCCATGGTTTCGAACACCTCAAATTGCTTTTGTTCAGAAACAACTAGATAGGATAAATGTAAAAATTCCAGATGTGATTGCGGCGCAGGTTACAAATCAAATTCTTAAGATAGAATTCGATGAGATTTTTCCCTCTAGGCCAAAATTACAATCTTATAGAGTCTTAAATAGCCGACTGCAGGATTATCTTGCCCACGCAGAAACGAATAAAATTATAGCCACAGATGCTTCAGTAATGGTTGAAAAGACAGGTGTAGGTATATACTCCCAATCGCTTGACTGGTCTTTTTCATTGGGATTACCGGATTTCACCCCAGGTTTTGAAGCTGAACTGTTGGCAATAGTTCTAGCGCTGCGAAAGCTACTTTGAATGCTGCTAACGCGATCATAATAACGGATTATCTGTCAGTATGTACGTCGATTACGGCGTCAACAAAATCGATGGCCTTAAAGACGCTCCTTATGCTAGTTCATCCTCAGCTGTAGCTACTGAAATTAGTATCGGTACCCGGTCATGGCGGCTTAGAAGTAAATGAAATCGCCGACTCTCTAGCGCGAGCAGCATAGGAAGGGCCAGTACTATCAGTCCTTTCCGAAGTGGCCACTATAACTGCGACAAGATGCAGAAAACTTGCGCTTAGGGCAGATGCTATGGAAGCAATATTGTCAACACCAGAATTTACTCATTTAAGATTTCCATGGAAAATTCATTGGTGCCCTACAAGACAGTTGGAAACCATAATAAGTAGATTTCGATGTCGTGTCCCTCCTTTAAATTGCTATTCACATAGGGCTGGTCTGGCAATATCACCAGTATGTAAATTTTGTTCAGAATTGGAAACAATAGAGCACTATTTTTTGTCATGTCGCCGATACAAATTGCTCAGGAAGACACTCTTAGTCCTCCTATTCGCTAGCCTGGGGCTGAATTTCACTATAAAAAAACATACTTTCCTTCAATGCTTACGATCTGTGCTTCCGCCACGAGAACGTTTTCAATGCAGTTTGCAAGTACCTGAACTAAAGTAAAAGAATTAAGCTTTTAAGTGCGTGATTATAAATTGTGCAAAAACTCCAACATACACAAGAGCATTGTTTAACCATGGTGATTCCTATTCAATGTAAGGAATATTTGTCTTATCTGAACGAGTGACAAACAACTATTACACTCCTTTCATTCTGCCTAGAGTGTCTTTTCTTGTTTCTTTCTTTTTTGTGGTGGGTGGTTTTGATATTGAAAAAAAATCTTACTGAATTAAGTCATCGATTCTTGGCCGATCCCCCTGAGTGGGTACGAGCCACGGCTGTGGAATCATCATCATCATCGACTCAGCTGTTGAGAACACGCCGCTTTCGCTGCCTCAAGGCGTACTTGTTCTTTGTTCGCGTTGTACTGCGACACTGGTGGAGGTGCTGGCCCGCGGCCCCACCGGATGCTCCACACTCCTCTGGGGAGCCGTTCATCCAGCCCAGAAGTACTTGTCGACACTCCCGTGCATCGCTCCAGTCGTCGCATGCGAAGCCTCCCTCCAGAGTTCACACCCTCGCAGGAACACTCTACAAATCACCGCTCACATCTACCAATGGCCACTGCTAGTCCACAACAGTTACTACGAGACAGTAGTCTGCCAACCCCATGTCAGGTAACCTTTTTTTCACCTCTGGTGCCTGATCACTTTGGTGGTCGAGCACAAGAGGACGTCGAAGACTGGCTTGATCTCTATGAACGTGTCGCGAACACTAACCAGTGGTCTCTTGAACAAAGGCTTTACCGCGCCTATTTTTATCTCGACCACAGCACTCGAACTTGGTACGAAAACAAAGAAGGCAGTTTGTCAACATGGAGTGACTTTAAAAGAGGGATGATTGACACATTTGCCAACGTCGACCGGCGTGAACTTGTGCAACATTTACACGAGCTACGGGTTCAGAAACCCAATGAAACGGTCGCAATGTTCGCTGAGGACATGACCTGTCTCTTCCGTAAAGCTGACCTGCACATGACCGACGAGAAAAAGTTACGCTACCTCATGCGCGGCATTAAAGAGCAATTGTTCGCGGGACTTTTGCGGAACCCGCCAAGCACCGTGACAGACTTCATCAAAGAAGCTATGGCTGTAGAGCGGGCGCTTTCCCTACGATGCCGACAATACGATCGCTTGTCCAACAGCACTCACACTCAAGTCGCCGCTATGACATCTGACATTCAAAGCTCGTTACGCGATTTTAATACAAGATATTGTTCGCGAAGAGCTGCTGAAGCTGCGGACTCTGGTCACGGAACCACCCACGGCGTCTGTCGCTGAAGTCGTCCGTGAAGAAATACACTAACCGTTTTCGGCAGCTGATCCTACTCATGATCAGCGACCTATGAGCTACGCAGCCGCGCTTCGCCGCCCGCCGCCCGTTGCGCCGTCGTACCGCCAGCCATCGGCAGCCGTTTCTTTGTCGCCGCTGCAAGAACAGACACCACGGAACCCTCTCGTTGTGCCGCCATACGAAATGCTGCCGTACGAAGAGCCGTCTCCCAACGAGACATGGCATTTGCAACATTACGAGCCGTTGCGGCGTCCACAGCTTCGTAAAACAGACGTCGGGTGCACGATAGATAGGCGTCCGCAGCTTCCTAAAACAGACGTCTGGCGCAGCGTAAATAGACGTCCGCTTTGCTTTACCTGCGAAGGTGTAGGCCACATTTCCCGTCATTGCTGGCACCGTATCGATACGTTTCGACCTCTTCGGCAATGGTCTGACGATCGACGCGTCAACGACGACTACTCACCGCGCCGGGACGCTGATTCTCAACGACCTTTCTTGTCTCGGTTCCATTTTGACAACCGCCGTGCCAACAATGACGACAGTGAGCCTGATTACCAGCCAGGTTTAGGATGTCAACCACGCTCTCCGCCTCCGGCTTATTCGCCTTCGTCGCGCCACCGCAACTGAAGGCAGCGACCTCCGGGGGTGAGGTTGCAGGCCGCCAAGGGACGAAAAAAGGCGCCCGTTACTCTAGCCTTAGGACGCCGTAAAGCCGACCAGTTGTAACGCCGACGAAACTGTGACCCACAGATCTTAACGTTTTTGTAGACGGACAGCAAGTAACAGCCTTAGTTGACACCGGTGCCGACTTTTCTATCATAAGTGAAAATTTTGCCGTGCGCCTCAAAAAAGTGAAGACTACGTGAACGGGACCTCACCTGAGGACAGCAGGCGGCCAGCTGTTGATGCCTGTTGGAAGGTGTACAGCAAGACTCTGCATCGGTGGCTCTTCTTTCGTGGCGACGTTCGTCATCCTCACCTCATGTTGCAAGGACCTGATCATAGGGATGGACTTCTTAAGAGAATATGGTGCCGTCATCAACATCCCGGACCTTTCAATTACATTCCGCAACAGCCCTGGTTTAGAAGACTGTTCAGACGCAATACGTAACACTTTACGTATAATTGATGATGCAGTGGTCGTCCCGCCATGGTCATGCACTCTTGTTTCGGTAGAAGGGGCACGAAACGTTCGATGGCGAAGGCATTGCCGACCAAATAGGCTCGCTGCTATTTAGCCATGGCATTTTGGTGGCACGAGGTATCGTCCGTCTCACTGGTGGGCGCACGAATTTACTTATGACCAACTTCAGTACTGAGTGCCGGCACCTTCCGAATGGCACAGCTATCGCTTCGTACGACAATATCGTAGAAATGTGAGGCAGTTTATGTTTATCGGTATTTGACGAAGCGCCTAATCAAGAACCAGAACCCATTCCCGACGTTGGCCCCACTCTGTCAAAGGACGACTGACAGAGACTTTTTCAGCTGCTAGCCGAATTCTGCGACTACTTTTCATTGACCTCACGAGTTGGTTGAACACCTTTGACAAAGCATCAAATAAACATAGAGGACACGGCGGGACCTATTCACCGGAACCCTTATCGTGTAGCTTTAAAGGAACGTGGAGCCTTACAACAACAAGTCACGAAAATGCTTGAATATGATGTCATTCAACGCTCACAGAGCCTCTGGGCATCGCCTGTAGTGCTAGTAAAGAAAAAGGACGGCACGCTGAGTTTTTGCATGGACTACAGGAAGCTAAGTCGGGTGACCAAAAAAAGATGTGTACCTGCTCCCACGTATTGATGACTCCCTTGACAGACTGCGGCACGCTCGCTACTTTCTTCCGTGGGCTTGAAGAGTGTATACTGGTAGATCGAGGTAGACCCAAGAGACCGAGAGAAACTGATTTTGTGACGCCAGATGGTTTACACGAATTTAAAATCTTGCCTGTCGGTTTGTGCTCCGCGCCCGCGACATTTCAAAGGCTTATGGACATGGTACTTTCTGAATTGAAACGGAAGACAAGCCTAGTCTATCTGGACGACGTTGTAGTGTTTTCAACCACTATTGACGAGCATCTCAAAAAGCTGGAAGTTGTTTTAGGTGCCATATGGTCGGCGGGCCTAACATTGAAACCATAAAAGTGTCATTTCTGTTTCCACAAACTTCACTTTCTCGGTCACGTCGCCAGTAACGCAGGCGTCCGGCCCGATCCTGCAAAAATTGCCGCTGTTGCTCAGTTCCCTGTACCCTCCCATTAGAAGGCTGTCAGACGCTTCCTGGGCCTTTGTGCCTATTATGGCCGGTTTATCGCAGACTTTGCCCACATCGCGTCGCCACAAACTCGTCTCACAAGAGACGACTTTGCCTTTGAGTGAAACGAAGAACAGGAGACACCCTTTAATGATCTGCGTCAACGTCTTCAAACGTCCCCGATGCTTGCCCACTTCGACGAAGCCCCAACGGTGCTTCACGCAGACGCTAGCAATGTTGGTCTGGGATCTGTGTTGGTGCAGCAGCAAGAGGGCACAGAAAGGGTAATCACTTACGCAAGCAGAACGTTAACACGCGCTGTGGCTAATTACTCCACAACTGAGAAGGAATGTCTCACCGTGGTATGGGCGATTTTAAAATTTTGCCCGTATTTACATGGCCACCCCCTTCAAAGTAATTAGCGACCACCACTCACTGTGCTGGTTAACAAGTCTTAAAGACCCTACCGGGCAATTAGCGCGTTGGAGTCTCAGGCTCCAAGAATTCGATATGGTGGTCGTACATAAGCCGGGCAAGCGACATATGAACGCTGACTATCTGTCCCGTTCACCCATTGAATCGGCAACCCTACCTGAAGAGGAGGAAAGGGCCTTTCTCGGTGTCCTCGACATGACCGCCATTGCGCAGCAACAACGTGACGACGCTGAGTTGCTCGGCCTAATTAACTACTTTGATGCAGATCTCAGAAGGCGCCAAGATTTTCCGCAAGAGTGTTCTCATCGTTTTGTTTACGGTACGGAGTACTCAACAAAATACACTTTTCGCCGACGGGATCCACCTATCTGCTCGTCATCCCAGCAGCGCTTCGTACCGAAGTACTGAAAGCATACCACAACGAGGTGAGCTTTGGCCATTTGGGTTACACGAGAACGTTGGCCAGAATACAGCAAAGGTATTACTGACCGAGACTAACCAAGCCGTGAAGCACCACGTTCGTACCTGTCTCGACTGCCAGTGACACATGTCCCCACCGACTAAACCAGCTGGCGTCCTGCAACCCGTGCAGCTCTCAACAGCTCCATTCTACCCGATCGGCTTGAATATTTTGGGCCCATTACCTACTTATACTACAGGGAACCACTGGGTTATCGTCGCGACGGATTATCTGACCCGTTATGCCGAGACAAAGGCTGTCCAGAGAGGTACTGCAGTGGAGGTGGCAAGATTTTTCATCGACAATATTGTACTGAGCCATGGTGCACTAACCGTCGCGATCACAGACAGAGGAGCCGCATTTATGGCAGCTCTTTTGGATCACGTCCTCATGCTGAGCGGAACAGCGCATCGTAAGACCACCGCCTACCACCCACAAACGAACGCGCTGACAGAGCATCTAAACAAAACCATGGAAGACATACTTTCGATGTACGTAGACGCTTAACACTAGAATTTTGATGAAATCTTGCCATGTATAACGTTTGCGTACAACACGGCAAGCAAAAAACAACCTGCCTGACCCTGTTCAGCCTCGTTCATGAACGAGAAGTACAAACTATGTTAGATGCGATGCTATCGCACGAAGGTGACGACATCGACACATACGCCAACACGTTTGCGGAACGCGTGGAAGGAGCTAGGGAACTTCCACGTTTACGGATTTGCGAGCAGCAAGAGTACGATGCGGGCCACTGCAATGCTCACCGCAGAACAGTCGTCTATGAAACTGGCGACAAAGTAAGGGTTTGGACACCCGTACGGAAACGAGGACTTTCCGAAAAGCTTTTAAGAAGATACTTTGGGCCATACTGAGTGCTGCGACGACTGAGTGAGGTTACTTACGAAGTTGTTCCCGACAGTTCGTGTAGTATGAAGCGTCGCCAGCACCATCCTGAACTCGTTCACGTAGTGCGCATGAAGCCTTACGTCAGCGAGTGATTGCGTTCGACATTTCTTAAAAAAAAACTGCATAATTGACTTCGCATGCGGTCGATGCTTTTTGAGAGAGAGGCAAATGACCCGTGTCTGCGTGTGAACGACAACGATGATGTGGTATTTAGCCGACACCAGGCAGTGGGCCTCTGGCTTGACTCGAGAACAAAGAAGACAGTCTTGCGGCTAAGCTGTTGAGAACACGCTGCTTTCGCTGCCTCAAGGCGTAGTTGTGCTTTGTTCGCGTTGTACTGCGACAATGTGTCTGTGCGTGCAACATTTCTACATATATTTAGCGTCATTTCATGACGTGTCACACAATAAAGAAATTTGCAATGCGCTCACCTTCCCTTTGCATGCCTCGCATAACGTCGATTTCCAGGTGCGTGAACCTCGCGAATTTTTTGGACTGCAATTCATTTTCACAGACCAAAATATAGCTCTAATATTAAAATAATGGGAATAAATTGTTTCATAATATTTGTTCACGACATCATCCTAAATGAATATTCAGCACAAAAATTGCATAAAAACTGGCCACTGATACAATAAAAATGAAAAAGGTAACAGTCAGCTCAACAAACAGCTATGGGCCACTGATACTTCTGCAGTTTTTTCAAAAAACAATGAACATCATAAACAGGTGTCTTTATTAAAGGGATACCTGAGAACACCGTACCACCTACTTGGAACAACAAACTAATGGCATATGGGTGTTCTGCATTGTCACGCCACTATAACGTGGACACCTAGTGGTTATGAAATCTAGTGTGCAGTTTGCACCTAACCAGGGGCAGCCTTTGGTCACCCAAAGAAAAATCACACTCTCGAGGTAGAGGCCACGATGCGAAAAACTGTGCTTGCTGATACGTCAGATTGGTGCCTGCAGCGTCAATTAAATAGGCCAAGTTGAAGCCAAGTTCCAGCAAACGTTGAACAACACTGCACTCAAGGTCAAGCAAAGTTCAACTTTGCCACAGTCAAGTTCAAGCCAATATTCATCCTCGGTACATGGTTCCTCTAGCAGGAGGTAGACCGCCAAACATATGTGGCTGTTCCGCCCCTTTAAATAGGTAAATGTATGGAGCAGACTGTACCCCCCCCCCACTCTTAGGCTACTAGGTGGTGAGGCCGCCCCTTCTGCCCACTCCCCCAATGCTCACGCCTTTGAATATAGCAATAAGCATGAGACTAATCAGTTTAGCTGCATATCGACAAGTATTCACGGCTCAGTGCAAGCTTCAACTTTTTCTTGTGAGTTACTTTCTTTTGAAATTCAACCCTTTTTCTTCACAAGCCCCTCGAGCAATCCCCTCCTTGATTAGGATTCTCACTGATTTTTCAACCACTACCATACAGCCTTGAAGTATGAACAATTACAAAAATAACGGGAACTAAAAATAAATAGATGTAATTAGGGCACAAGAAGAGGTGCTGCCATAAAAATTGTACAATATGTGAAAGTGAAGCTAACCAATCAAAAAGGAAAGTAGGAATTCTGCTACAGATGTCCATGTTACCCCACCAAAAATTAATTATTCTGTCAAACGTGTGAAGCCTTAGCTAGTTACTGCTCACAGCTGTACATACACAAAAATATGCAGCACAAATGGCTGTCTGACAAGGCAAATGAATTTATAGAGGCAGACTCCACTCAGCAAGAGAACCTTTTACAAAATTGAACAAAGGTTATATATTTCATTAATCTCTAACTGTTGTAAGTATTATGATGTTTTTGATAGTAGGAGCTATATTTGTACTGCTAGCTTCCTTACCTAAAATACAAACATCAGTATTTTTGGGTTATATGTAAAGTACAGGGCAAGTGCTCATATCTCAGAGCGTAACACAATGTTACGTTTAAGTTTTACACACCGCTACCCAAAGCTTTCACTTCCAAAAATTTTAAAAGGTCTCTTATTGAGTTGCATATAACTAAAAGTATGATCCCATATAACACACCCCTTTTCAGGCACGCAAAGACTTCTCGATCGGGAGGGGGAGGGGGGCAAAGATATTTTTTAGCATCCCCTCATTATCGAGCTAATGTGTAAGCCACATTTGAGCCCCCCCCCCCTTCTTCTTCTCGATTTAGCTCAATGTAGGATCACAATTTGCAACCCGTCATAGGTAACTAGGGAGGTGGCCACCCTCAGCCCCCCTAGTGCGCATGCCTATGATAACCAGCCAGCCATAAAAACAGTCACGCTAACTAAGAACACCATCACTGAATGTCATTGTTTACATATGTAACTTAATGTGGGCTGCAGTGACTCAGTAGGTTTGCTGCAAGGAGGACTTAGGGAAGCTCAATCACCCTATGCGATGTTTCAATAAGGACTCGAGCTGAATCGGAATTCTACATCTCCGCAACTGTCCTCTCATACAAGGTATCGAGCAGAGTTCGCCCTTTCTGCTCATCGAGCTCACCCTCCCCATTTCTGTGCACTCACCCCTTGATGTCTCTGTATGTGTCTTCTGAACACCTCATAACTAACAAAGACCCAGTTTCACATCAAAAACCAACCAACTCAGAGCGAAAATGTGGAAATTCTAATTGCGCATTAAAAGTATACATGATAAAAAACGTGTCGGGAAACCATGACACACCCACAGAAAAAAAACAACTCAGCTACATCGCACCGATACATTAATCCGACCTCACAAAATATTACGGGCTCAAGTGTTTTGCTGTCAGTTTATCTTCAAAAAATAAGGCTATTCTTGCACCCCCAAGTACAGCCTCCCTCAATGCCTAGCTTTTCTGTAGACTTAAGTATTGCTTTATGGGGCACAGTAAGAAGTTTCTTATTGTGCTGGAATGGAATAGTTTTATCACTAACATACCTAAAGTAACTGAGCATGCAGTATTTGAAAACGCTTTAAATGAGGCAGTTTAGAATAGTACATCTTAGCCTATGAGTACTAGCAATTATTTGTATCACAAAAAGTATGTATCCTAACCTTGTTGTCACGATGCCTGTATATGCAAGACAAATAATGTGCCTTTATTTCTTGTATAACGGAGTAAATACAGTACGTTGATGTCGGTTGAGAAGCAGTGTACTACTAAAGCTTTCAATTTTTAAAATTCGAAGCATTTCTTAGCGAACTTCGGCGACTTTGAGCGTGCCTATCTATGGTATAATGGTATCGACACCAAACTTGGTATAGCATAATGTGACTTTAGGAATACATTTTGACTAGTCATAACGTGAAAATATGATATGTATTTCATGAATGTGAATTACATTTCATGGTCCCGCAGATCTTGCAGTGGTTTCGTTGACATATTGCAAAACTGGTACGGTATGACAAGATATCATGGCGAACACAAGCGACAGACTCTAACATGAAAATCATGACACGCGTGTTATATAACAACATGACACCTAATACCTATCACTTTCCTTTCCATCCCTCACTGCGAAATCCCTAATTTCAAGTTGAAACTGCTTTGTAAGTGTTCAGGTTATTGGTTCGGAGGTAAGTACTGGCAAGATGCAGCTGTTGCAAGATGCAGCTCAAGAGAAATGTTACAGTACCTTCATCTTGATGATAAGTGGCAGATTACCATTCGCGATCTGAGAATGCTTGCCGAATGTGATCGACGCCACAATTGCTCTTCGCTTTATTTCACTCTCATGGTTCCGCTTTGCGGTTGCTAACTGTCCTAAGTAGACTTCCAGCTTCTCTCTGCCTATGCAAAGCGCGGCATTTATACAGATTGTTTCACATATCTTTAGTTTTATGCATATCATATTTCAACCCTACTCTTCTGCTTTCAGTGTCCAGTTCCGTAATCATGCGCTGTACTGTGTCGTCTAAGTTACTTATCGATGCCATGTCCTTTGCAAAACGCAGGTTTCAAGACATTTTCAACACATACCTTGCTTGGTTTTATTCTATGCTAACTTCATATAAGTTTCCACTATAGTGATTCTAAGGTTGATTGTGTTACGACAGCAGGCACCGCCATAGCTGAAACGCATAAAAAATTTTGTTCAAGAAAAAGAACATCAAGAACTGCTGAGCCCCTTAGAAAATATTGTGCGAAATTTGGACATCTGTACCTGCTACGCCAATGGCTGCAACATGCCTGCGGAGCAGCGGGTGCTCAAGGAAGCAGTGTCTCAGCTCACAGAGGCAGTGGCTCAGCTGCGAACCTAGAATGCCCGCCTGTAAAAAGCTCTGACATAGAAAGTTTTTGCTTGTGGTAAGTATGAACTCTTATTTAATAAATTAGAAGCTATGCGTGTTGGTGTTGCTCTGATGTTGCTCTGTGGGGGAGAGAGAGGTTCGATCATAGCTTATGTAGGTGCACACGTGCATTTGTGTGTGTGCATGTATATGTATATGCAAGCAAAGTTAAAAAAGCTGAAGGGGGAGGTTTGAACCCCACCTCCTTGGTTGAAGAACATTTACTTTTTTATTGAAAAAGCAAATGTTGCGCCAGGAGACCCGTGAGTGCAACTCAATCTGCTTAAGCTCAAGGTGCAACTCCAGCCTGGCAGTATGTTAGTGAAATAGTAGTAGTCTGGTTCATAAAAAGTTCAGTGGATCCGAGTTCGTGTGAGTTCTGTTGAGGAAAAATTCAGAAAGCTCTCCGAGCTAAATGTACCTATTTGCGGAGTCTGAGTGAGTTCCAACTGTTCTGCTGACCTATGCTAGACATGTGATAACTGGGGTATGTGGGAAAGATCACAAGATTTGTGTGCTTTATAAACTGTGCAGGTGTGTGCCTATGCTCATCAAATAACTAGTATTCATGAATTTATTCACAAGTTTACTGCTTTCAGCTCTGAAGAACCAACATTGTATTTAGCGGGAGTAATACGGTGAGCTGTAGCACGTGTTTTTAATGTTTCAGAAAGAATGATATTATATGCCACAACAATGAATGTGTCATTGACAGCAGCTCCTCCACAAGAACCAAATGGCAAGTTTCAAATTTATTCTTCAGAGTTTCATATTTCTACCATTGCATGTGTTCTTCACTTGTACACACGTTTCTCTTGCTTAAAAAGCGTCTAAGACTACAATATTTAAAAACTTAGGGCTTGTTAAGTCTGTAAGTGTAAAACGATGTCGTAGCTGTGCCATTTATGCTAAACTGCACCAAGAAGTGAAAGCTGCTACGCAATATTGTTAGCCACACCAAGCATGTGCAAAGCTGTTGTTTTGAGGTTTTTTAGAGAGAAGCAAAAGTGCAGGCGCTTAAATTACACTGATTACCACAGTATTTTCTCAAGTGGTCATCACAGTACGTTGGGAAGTACTCTTTAGAATGTAGTAATTGCTGGACGCTAGCCGTCCGAGCAGTGAAAACTTGTCCATACTAGAATGATGCTTCAGTTCAACCTCTCTCTTCCTTTTGCTATTGCAGAATTAGTTTTGCTTTTTGTGATGTGACATACAGGTGTGTCCTATTTGTGAGCATCTTAGTCAGAATTCCGTATTTTAGTAAAAGTAAAAATGCAACATATTGAGATCTCTGCATCGGTTCTGTAGGCACAAAACAAGTGAATTGTTTTCGTAGATGAAGGGTAAGGCTACACACAAGTCCTGAGCATGTTTCGGAATTTCTGAAGCTTTGTGTATGCTTCACCACTGGAAGTATGCAAACCTCATAAAGGTATCTAATTTTTTTGACATCTACTATGCCCCAACAAAAACAAAGAGGTTCAAGGTACATTCCAAGCTTGTGTCATATCTAAAGAAGATATAAGCTACAGCTAAATAGCCAGCGCAAAAGATTAGCTGCACAGGACTGTTCAGTGGGTTATCAGGAATGCAGTGGGGGAGAACATTGGTTTAATTTTTACAAGAGTGTGTTAAGTTCAAACCAAATAAAATCTGCGAACTTTTGCGCAGCAGCTCCAAAATCGTGTTGCTGCTATGCTTTACTCATTTAAAACTTGAGTGGAGAGACCTTAATGAATGTTGAGTACATTCACATCCATACCATGCAAATATTTCTTTAAGCACCAGTCACTGTGAACATGTAAATTAGATGTAGAATGTAGTTCATTGAGTATAAATTTTTTTCATGGGTGTCGCCTATGACAAATATCCATATTTTGACCTGCTAAATTGTGCATTATGGGAACAATTCAGAAACGCTTAGCGCTGCTGTGCAGAAAGATCCCATTGGTGGAACTTCTTTGTCAACCGCACCTGCTCTCAGAGCAGGACTTGGGGTCGGGGTACTTGGAGTGGGGTTGCATTGTTTGCATACAGGGAGTATGTTGTATGTCTGTCGCATTGGAGAACTTTATGAATGTAACACTACATTTATTGTGTGGTCATGTAGAAAACACCTTATCTATAGTGTTCCAGCAGTGTTTGTATGGTCATTTGAATAGCTCAGTGCAGACTCCACCATTAGTGTAGACCTTCAATCTTGCAACCATGTGCTTCCAAAAGAAATGCCCTTTCTTCAAAAATGGCGCCACACCATAGCGGCCTTGTGTGCAGCATATTAAGTTCTTTAGTAGTGTGATGGCAATTGTTTAATTTACGAGAATTCATTGAGATTCTCCGGTTGAGTGCAGTAATGATCATTTAAAAGCCAGCCTAGGTTGACATTATCAGCGATAAAATATAGAGGGCACGATTCGCAAATGGGCAGTCAAATGGTTCCTGTTACCGGGGCCATAACAGCAAGCTAGAATAAATGAAGCAGCTGTCCTTGAAAGATGGGTTTATTCTACTTGTTATCATTGTATTGCACATGCATGCCTTTGTGTGGTGTACATTGCGCTTTTGCTTTACGTGTCTGCATTCCGCGATGTCTTCATAATTTTGTCGTTAACTTTTGTTCAGTCATGACTGCCAATAACATTAGTACAATTCTGCTATGTCTCTGAAACTCGCTGCTACCAAACTTTAGGCGAGCACTGAACCTTTTATGAAAGTTCAACGTAAGTGAACTTGTTGTAGTAAGTGCTTTGAGAAGAGCACTTAACAGTTGCTATATTTTCGTCGTTTCAATAGGCTGCCCACTCATGCAACCAGCCCTACCTCCAACTGCAAGAGGTATTGAGACGACAAGTGCAGTGTCTGTTTCAGCATGGTAAAGATCGCTTTTACCTTTCACAGCTACCTGAATATTTCAGAGTATTGGTTATGTCGAGGGCCTTAGTAATTGCGACAAGGAATGCGAATTAGAACAGAGCATTTCTGTTCTACCTATCTGCATTCAGGGATATCTTCTTACTTTTTTGTTAACCCTTGTCAGGTCATTACTGTCAATAACATCAGTACAATTCAGATATGTCCCTGGAGCCCACTGCTACCAATTTTTAGGCAAGCACTGAACATTATATGAATGTTCAACGAAAGTGAACTTTCCTTGTTGTAGTGTTGTGTTTTGAGAAGAGCACATAGCAAGTGCTTAATTTTCGTCTTTTGATTCGGCAACTCGCCCACGCACTCAGTCCCTACCTCAAACCACAAATGGCCTTAAGACAAGTGCCATGTCTCAGCATGATGAGGATCGCTTTTTCCTTTCCCAGCTACCTGAATATTTCAGAGAGTGTTGGTTATATCAATGGCCTTAGTGAATGCTACGAGGAATGCGAATTAGAACAGAGCACCTCTGCTTTACTTATCTGCATTTCGAGATATCCTCTTTACTTTTCTACCTAAATAATTCAGAGAGTATTGGTTGTATCAATGGCCTTAGTATTTGCGATGAGGAATACGAAATAGAACAGAGCAATTCTGCTTTACCTATCAGCATTCCGAGATATGTTACTTTTTTTCGTTAACCCTTGTTCGGTCATTGCTGTCAATAATATTAGTACAATACTGTTATGCCGTTGGAACCCACTGCTACCAAACTTTAGGGAAGCACTGAACCTTTTATGAAAGTTCAACGAAAGTAAACTTTTCTTGTGCTTTATTGATTTGAGAAAAGCACATAGCAAGGATTTATTTTAGTCTTCTGAATCTGCAGCCCGCCCAGGCAGCCAGCCTCTACCTCCAACCACAAACGGCATGGAGATGACACGTTTCGGATCACAGCATTGTAAGGATCACTTTTTTTTGACAGCCACGTCAATATTTCAGAGAGTATTGGTTATGTGAATGTCCTTAGTAATTGCGACCAGGAATGCGAAATAGAACAGAGCATTTTCGCTTTACCTATCCACATTCCGAGACATCTTTTTACTTTTTGTCGTTTACCCTTGTTTGAGCGTTACTGTCAGTGACATTAGTACAAATCTGTTTTTTCTCTAAAACAGCAGCCTCTCCATGCAACTGGCCCTACACAGCACCCACAAATATTTAAACGGCAAGCTCTTGGTCTGAGAGTGGTAAGGATCGCTTTTTCCCTTTTACAGCTTCCTGAATATTTTCGAGAGTATTGGATATGTGAACAGCCTTAGTATATTTCGACGAGGAATGCGAAATTTAATGTAACATTTCTGCTTTACCTATGCGCATTCGAGGATATCTTCTTAATTTTGTCGTAAACCCTTGTTCTGGCGGTACACTCACTGACATCATTACAATTATGTTTTGTTTCTGAAACAGCAGCCTTCCCATGCAACTGGCTCCACACACTACCCACAAACACTTTGACACCACAAGCTCTATGTCTGAGCATGCTCATCATTTTTTTCTTTTGACAGCTAGCGAAATTCATAATTGTGATCAGGAATGTCAAGTTTGGCCGAGTTGGTTCCTCATCATCACTGTTCTCTGCGTAGTTTCGACATACTCCATAGAACAAAATAACAAAATAAGCACCTAAAGCGCACGTGACGAATACTAAAAATTGATGCAGTGGTTGATTTAAGAGTCAATAGCTCTTTTCAAAGAAGCCATTTGAGAATTGCTGTACTAGGCATCCATTTAACGGAACTGTGAATGTTACAGAACCAAAGCACACGCCTGCTACTGTGCCAAAACGATGTACTTGTTTACTGATAACATTCTCATAGGCTTTGCTGAAATAAGTAGTGGTTTATTTATCGTGTGACTGAAGCAGTTTTAGTTAAAATACAAATATTGTTGAGCTTGCACCGATGCTTTTTATTTCTTTACATTTCTTAGTCAGCAGCACCGTTTTCCGCTCACTCATTTTCCAAGAAAACAAAGCGCCCGTGACATCGGTGTGCAGCCACAAGTCTGATTTTTAGTCCTAGCAAAATATACTCTTACCAGGACGCTGAAATGCACATTGAACAATTGAAATGTTTCTCCTGCTCATACTTGGCTGTATATATTTTTTCTAAATGCATTAACAATGTGAGCTAGCAAAAGGAAAAGAAACTACGAGCCATTCTTCTGTAGTCTTTGCTCTAATCTTAAACTATCATCGAGTATAGGAAAAGTGACGCAGAAACCATAAGGTAATCAGCACTGTTAAAAGGTTAACTTAGGCCATCCACTTGGCTGGCACTGTTAATGGCCACATTGCAAAAAACATATGTGCCGTACTGTGCTAGTAGACAATAGTAGACAGCACCCATGGCAACATCGAGGAGGACTATTTTCGTTTCTGTGTGTGCACTACTGAGCATTGCATTAGGCAGAATTTGCATAATGTATTTAAGCTGAATCAGCTGGTGGCAAGTGAAGCTACATGTTTGCTGCCCACACTTAGGCACAAGCCGGCAGTTTGAGGTACTGTCATTGCCAAATATTATTGAAATAAATATAAAACTAATTGTGCGGTTCAGAAGCCTTCAGTGAAATATCTGCATATGTGGGCACCTTTGTTTTCTACTAGCCTAGGCTGCAACCCATAGTATCCAATGGAGGCGGAATTGTTGTTGGCACCATGTGCTCAGATTTGGGTGCACGTTTAAAAAACCCCAGGTGGTCGAAATTTCCGGAGTCCTTCACTACGGCGTCTCTCATGATCATATGGTGTTTTGGGACGTTAAACCCCACAAATCATTCAATCAACACATAATACTTTGCTAGCAGCCAGCAAAGTGTTTTGAACTTGGCCAAAATAATTTTGTTTTGGTCATCGCTTTGCTAAATTGAGTTTCAACTGCAGTAACTTGAGGGTATTGCAAAAATAATATTCATCTTTAATTTTTCAGTGCCTGATGATGACTGTGCTCTGACAAAAGGGGCAGCAGGAAATGAATTTGGTACGACTGCGAGTTTTGTTTTATTTGCGCACGTACAAACTGGCAAGAGAAGGTTGAAGTGTTTTCCCATTTAGTTGAAGTGACATTCTTTACTGTGTACCTTCACTGTGTGTTCTAAAAACGGTTAGTGCAAGTACACGCTCTGTGTGGCACCATCCTGAAGGTGATCACATAGGACGAAACATTACAGAGTTTTTTTGCTGTCTGCTTTCTTTCTTACACCGCTACTTATGAGGACTAATATAGCAGCATAGCACGAAACATAGCGAAATGTACAAGTTCTGACGCTTAAAGGGAGTATGAAAATGCTGCAGTTGGCTGCATCTGAGCTCCTTTCAGGTCATTCCTTCATGTTGCTGTATATCATACTTGCAAGCAAAGTGAAAACTGGCTGCAGGAAACACCTATTTCAGGTGTTTATGGATAGCAGGTTTTGTGGATTTGAGGTCCTTAAATTCCCACAAATTGACATATTAAAGAGTTATGCTTGAAATGTCCTAGTCCAAATTTCTTACTTTGTCCAATAAACAGCTATATAGTTAAATAGCACCAAAACTCTAGAACTTTTAATGCAACTATTTTAACCAACAAAAAACTAAACAAGCAGCTGCTCTTCATTAGTTCGGCAAGTTTGTCAATAGCTATGTCAGCATGGGCTTGCTTTTGTTCTGTAACATATTTCGCCTTCTGATGAAATATTTACATGGCTATTGAAATTTCTTGTACTGTTGACATTATTCTGCAGAATATTTCATAATAATAGGACAATCTCAGTGTGTCTGTCACCGCAATACTTAGCCATTCAAAGACTACTGCTTGCGTGGCCTTCAAATGCATGTCACTTCAATTTGTTTTTCATGTTGTTGTGTCCTGCCTTTGATATTCGGATAATAGTTCTGATATTGGCAGTCATTGACCATGTTGAACAATAAGATTGGCCAAATCACTGATTAATTTCGTTTGTCACAAGTACAGGTCGGCTGATCCTGTCATTTAGAATACTTTTTGTGTGGCTACTTTTTAACCTTAACTCTAAAGGGGCAGGAACTAAGATGAACAGGTACACATCTTGTTTTCAGAGCGTGCTCTATATAAGTAATATGTACCCCCTATCATATTATCATGTTAGTTCATTTTTGTTTATTACCTTTTGTTTAACATTGTCGCCAACGAAATTGATTCCCCTATATGTTATATATTATTCGTGATTGATTGTGTACTTTATAATAAAATTAAAAGCCATGAATACCAAGTATCGCTCAACAATAATCTCCAAAGTATTCTTTCCTGGTATGATCGGTCGAGCATGCAGTTAAATGTCAGTAAAACAGTGTATAAGTCAATAACTAGAAATAAATCTAAAAAACTTTCTTTTGGGTATAAGCTGGGCTCCGAAATGCTTGCAGAAGCGAAAGAGTACAAGTACCTCGGAATCACAATAAATAACAACCCAATTAAATACGCACATTACCAATATATGCAACTCTTCGTTCAGAAAACTTTGTTTTCTCATACATATATTAAAGGATGCACCCTCTAGTACGAGGTTAACGGCTCATACATCTCTAACTCGGCCTAAACTTGAATGCGCCAGCATTGTCTGGGATCCGTACAGAAAAATTAATATCGATAGACTGGAAAATATTCGGCGAAAAGCTGCCAGGCTCATTTATTTTAAATACTGTAATAGTAACTCTCCCTCTAGTTTAATGATGCAGATTAGTATTCAAACACTGCACCTGCGCAGAAAAATACAGCGACTAAAACTTCTGTTTGCACTGAAAATTAAACTGTTTGCCATATACTCAAGTCATTATTTATTGTCGCTTACGGCATCATCCTGCTGACTCTCTAACACCTTATCGGACACGCACTAATCTTTTCAAATATTCCATCTTCCCACGAACTATCACCGATTAGAACAACCTACCATTTCCCCCCTTACACAACGACGATTTCATTGAACAAGTTACTATTTGAACTGCTGACCATGATGTACCAATTTTTATAGCTTCATTATATGTTATCCTTCTGTTCTTTTATCCTTAGTTTAAAAAGCCAATGTCACTTGCCTTAACTCATGCCTCTTTGTGTATACATGTCTGACGTACTTTTACCACACGGTGTTATTTCAGTGTGTGAAAACTTTTTGTTTGATGTTTCTACTTTTGTTGCTTCAACTTGACGTACCACTTTTGAAGAAATTATGTAGTTTTTGCCTTATTTTATGCTGCAGTTTCTTTTTGTACACAAGCCAGTGTTAATTTTTTTTTGCTGAGTGTGCGATTTCTCTGCATTTATTTGCTTTGTCTGTGTCCTTTTGCCCTTCCTGCTTGGGCCCCTGCTGGGGCCTGCAGTATTTATAAATAAATAAAATAAAAATTACCACTTCTTTGAATTCAAGCAGGAAAGCTTGTAGAAAAAGCTTGTGTGGGGAACGTACTGCTGGAAAATGCCTCGCTGCTAAGTTGAGGACAAAAACTGGACCGACACGAGGAAGGCGCATTTAACAACGGATGTTTATAGGGAAAAATAGCCAAACGATGGCGTGACATACAAGGGTGTGGGCACTGCAGCAAACCACGCACGATCTTATCAAGAAGCTATTGTTGCCCTACTTATTACGTGTGCTATTATCAAACTGTTTTAATTTTAATTGCCTGTATAAACATGATGATGCGTGGCGCTTTGTGGCACAAGGGCCAATTGATGGCCAAAGAGCGCCATTTCGATGAGTAGAGATGCGGAGAATGATATGTTGCGTGGCTGTATAAGGGCCTTAAAATTCCTCGTGATAATGCGGGTAAAAACATAAGTATCAAGATCATGACAGTGGCGTGATATGCATAGTAAAAAGGGTGACAAACGTTTGATAATAAAACATGTAAAATAATTTGGTACTAGCACAAGTACCTCATCAGCGCTCTTGTGTCCAAGGGATGCGAGGCAAGTGCTTTTAAATGTATTCACTGCAGCAGCAACCTCTCTTGAGAGGTCACGCTACACAATGCTTTGGTACATTACATGGTAAAAACCGACATCTCTTAAAAAAGCTAGCAATGATTTATGGGTGAGAAGTGGTTCCCTGCCGACAAACATTTCGGGGTGTAATGGTATATGTTGTCGGTAGGGTAATAAAAATTGTTGTCTTCTTAGAGTGTCTAATTGTTTACTTTGGATTAAAATGTGAAGAACTGTTATTGCCTCACCACATTTGTCAAACAATGGTGGATCGCCACCGGACAAAAGATGTGTGTGTCTCGTGTATGTGTGTCCTATCCTGAGTCTTCTTAGTGTTACCTCTGTTAGACGTGATTTTAATACTGGTGGCCAATGGTCAAGGTGTGGCTTGATAACATGTAGCTTGTTTTGTGTGTGTCTATCCCACTTGCTCTGCCAGTAGTCCCCGAGCTTTCGTTTGAGAGACGGCTTAAGATCAAGGGGCGGAATTGATATGGGTGTAGTGGCACTGATTTCGTGGACGGACGCAGCAAGCTAATACGCCATCACGTTGCCTTGAATCTCTCGGTGCCCTGGCACCCAGCACACTACAACATGTTAGTTGAGTGTGTAGAGTGTGCATAAAACGGAGTGAAGTGAGACGAGGAGTGTTTTTTTTGTTTTTTAAGACTGTGCAGAGCCATTACCACACTGAGGGAGTCTGTATAAATGACTGCTTTTTGTATTTGTAATTGTTTATGTGTTTCGCTGCCACAAGTATCGCGTAAGCTTCCGCTGTGAAGGTACTTGTGCCTGGATGTAGAGGGCCAGCATCTGAAAAGAAAGGGCCAACAGCAGCGTAGGACACAGAGGAGTTGGACTTAGAGGCATCTGTAAAGAACTCAGGACGTGTGTATTTGTGTTGAAGTTCCAGGAAGTATGTTCGGATATGGGCAATAGGCGCAAGTTTAGTAACTTCAAGGAAAGACACATCGCAATCTATAGTCTGCCACTGCCACGGTGGCGGGTATGCTACAGGAGCCATTAAACTGTGTTCAAGTGACACTCCAGTGTCCTCAGCTAGGACCCTTCAGGCGAACTGAGAAGGGCTGCCTCATCGAAGGCCTGTTTTGAACAGAATGGAGCTCGACGAATCAATAATAGTAGAGTATAAGGGGTGCTTCTTGTCTGCTTTCACCTTAAGAAAATAAACACAGGACATGTAAGCTCTCTGCAAATGAAGCGACCACTCATTTGACTCAACGTAAAGGCTTTCTACAGGGCTGGTGCGAAAAGCACCCGTAGAAAGGTGGATGCCCAATGGTGCACGGGGTCCAGCATCTCCAAAGCACTTTGAGTCGCAGAGTGATAAACACGGCCCCATAATCTAAGCGGGTGCGAATGAAGCTTCTATACAGGTTCATTAGACATTGCCTGTCACTACCCCACGTAGTACGTGACAACACTTTTATAACATTCATGGCTTTTAAGCATTTTGTTTTTAAATACTTGATGTGCGGTACGAAGGTCAACTTGTTGTCCAAGATTAAGCCTAAGAATTTTCGCTCCGCGTTGACAGACAGACGTTGATCGTTCAGTTCAATGTCAGGTTCTGAATGCACGCCTCTCTTTCGGGGGAACAAGACACGGGTGCTTTTTTCTGGGTTCAGCCGGAATCCATTTTCCTCTGCCCATTTGGAGACCTTGTTTAAACCTAACTGAACCTGCCGCTCACACATTGCTAGGTTGCATGACTTAAAGCCAAGCTGGACGTCATCGACATATGTGGAATAAAACATGTTGCGGGGGATGGACAGGTTCAAGGAATTTATTTTGATAATAAAAGTGTACAACTAACTACATCACCTTGAGGGTACTCCCGTTTCTTGCACAAATGTTTGGGAGAGAATAATGCCCACACGGACACGGAATTTCCGATTGGACAAGTAACTCTCGATTAGGGAAAGCATTCTACCGTGCACACCCAGGTGAGACAAGTCTCTTAATATGCCAAAACGCCATGTTGTGTCGTAAGCGTTCTCAATATCGAGAAACACAGAGAGGAAGTATAGTTTGTGGACAAAAGCGTCTTGGATCTGTGCCTCGATACGCACCAGATGGTCGGTGGTGGATCTACCCTCTCGAAACCCACATTGGTATTGGTCAAGCAGATTGTGTGTTTCAAGGAAGTATAAAAGTCGGCGGTTTATTATTTTTTCAAAAAGTTCACAAAGGCAGATGGTTAGTGCA
>WOVY01007949.1:0-34146 GCA_013436015.1 Rhipicephalus annulatus
TAAATATTAAAAATAATAGAAGTCCTGGAACGGATCCCTGTGGAACACCCGAAGTTACATCGACAGTTGAGGACGAAGTGGAGTGGAATGACACTTATTGAAATCGAGATTTAAGAAAGCTAGCTATCCAGTTGGTTATTCGAGGGTTGTTTAAAATAGCATCAATTTTATCTAGCAGCTTATTGTGTAATACGGTGTCGACGGCCTAGGAAAAGTCTATGAATAACGCGTCAATCTGATTGCCAATGTCAAGATTGCTGGATATGTCATGCGCAAATTCGACCAGTTGTGTTAGTGTGCTGAAGCCACGACGAAAGTCATGTTGAATGTTCAAGAGTAGGTTATTTGACTCAAGATACTCCGTTATATGATTTGTGAATGACATGCTCAAGCAGTTTACCGGAATTTGAAGTTAGTGATATCGGTCTGTAGTTAGACAGGAGTTGCTTGTTACTAGACTTATGCAAGGGGAAGACTTTGGCTACTTTCCAGGACTGGGGGACAGTGCTTCAAAACACGGATTTTCGAAAAATAATTGACAAATAACGTGCACACCACAGAGAGTATCGTACGAGAAAGCTGTTTCGAATGTCGTCGGGACCAGTGCACTTTTTTGTGTCTAACTTAAGTATCATGTTAAGGATGCCGTTCTCGTTAATCAATACACCATCAATAGCGAGCTGAGGATTAGGGCTTCTGAATACTGGGAGAGAACTGTTGT
Organism: Rhipicephalus annulatus; assembly: GCA_013436015.1. Taxonomy (NCBI): domain Eukaryota; kingdom Metazoa; phylum Arthropoda; class Arachnida; order Ixodida; family Ixodidae; genus Rhipicephalus; species Rhipicephalus annulatus. The sequence continues at coordinate 722 of WOVY01007949.1, forward strand.
CATGCGGGAATACAGACTGAAAGTAGACATTGGAAGCGTTAGCTATTTCAAGTGGGTCTGAAATAGCCTTGCCGTCTAGCATAAACTATATGGTATCAGTTTTAGTTGGTGATATGGAAGTCCCAAATTTGCGTGGGTTGGATTGAAGTAATCTTGGAAGCTCAACTTGAAAATAAAAGTCTTGAGCTTTTTGAAATTCGGTACGTAGTTGCAGCACGGGTATTATTAAATCGAACGATACTGTCAGGATGTTGCGTCTTTTTTTGGCGCCGCAAACGATGAACGTGACGTGATGTATGCAGTAGAGTGCCATTCATTCAAGGGACTTGGGATTTCTTTTTTTAGACTTAAGAGGGACAAAGTTATTAATGCAAAGTTCAACGATGCGCTCAAATTCTTCAACCAGTTTACCAACGTTTTCGCCTTCGCGAACAAGTGCTTGAAAAGAATTAAAATAAATGCAAGGGTGTCCGTTATTGACGCGTCATCAGCACGAGAAAAGTCAGGAAAATGAGTAATATTGGGCTGTACTTTAGTCATTGGAGAGGGGATTGAAACGAACACAGCTTTGTGGTCAGAAATGCCATCTATTACTTCGTACTGAAAACCAGTTTCAAATAGATGAGAACTTAAGAAGACCAGATGAAGGACAGATGTGTTTCGGGTAGGTAAGTGCACGATTTCAGTAAGAACAAGGGATAATGAAAGATTAAAGTTCCCTACAAATAGCCAGATCATGGCCGGTGCAACACAGAGTTCCCCAATCAATACCCGGAGCATTGAAATCCCCCATGAACACAATCTCCGAGGTGCCGAAATCCTGTTCGTGCACGAACAAGCTGAGCTTTTCTAAAGTTTTTATTGGAGAACCAGGTGCTCTAATTGATTGATTGATATGTGGGGTTTAACGTCCCAAAACCACTATATGATTAGGAGAGACGCCGTAGTGGAGGGCTCTGGAAATTTCGACCACCTGGGGTTCTTTAACGTGCACCCAAATCTGAGCACACGGGCCTACAACATTTCCGCCTCCATCGGAAATGCAGCCGCTGCAGCCGGGATTCGAACCCTCGACCTGTGGGTCAGCAGCTGAGTACCTTAGCCACTAGACCACCGTGGCGGGGCGAAAACCTGGTGCTCTATAGCACACGCCGACAATCATAGACAGCCCTTTTAAACATAGCTTACAACAAGTAACTTCGACGTTAGGCATGTCAGGGAGCACGTAAAATTTTGTGTCCGAACGAAGAAGAAGAGCGACACCACCCCCTTTACCACAAGATCGGTCGTTCCGTATTGCTACGTAGCGTGGGGGTGTAAATTCAGAATCGTACACGTCACTGTGTAACCAAGTCTCTGTTAACGCAATTACATGGGGTGAATATACAAGAGCGAGTAAAGGTATAAACTTGTTCACAATGCTTCTTGCATTCAAACACAAAAAACTTATACTGCTGTTACATGGCTGCAGTCAACGAGAACTTGCTCCGAGAACTTACATGGCTGCAGTCAACGAGAAAAAGTAGAAGTGTTCTTAGCAACTTTGTTCTTAGCAAGTGTTCTTAGCAACGCGCTTTAGCGTGTCTGTATCAGTGTCCCACATGTAGCGTATATCATCAATATAAGCATGATCGCAGCATAGTTAAACTCAGCATTCCTTATCACGTAAACTTCCCGTAGAGTCCCACAGTTTCTTACGTAAGGCGCGCACGTTTGGTGATAAGCCCTCAGTGATACGAAAACCAGAACCATTCAGTTTCGTGACGTTTTTCGTAACCCGCATTTTTTCCCTGAAGTCAAAAATTTTCAATATAACAGGACGCGGTCTCCCATCCCGTTGTCGGCTCACACGGCGATGGCGCTCAATATCTGGACATGTTAGTTTAGGATGCTAAGTTAGTATTTGCGAAACAGTATGCAATAAAGAGTCAGTATTTTCGTCCTAAGTTTCTGGTAAGCCATGCAAAAGAATGTTGTTCCGGCGCGAACGGTTTTGTAAATCGTCGGATTTCTAAGTGAGTTTGCAGACTGATTGCCTAAGAGAGACAATTTCCGAGTTAAGCTTGTCGTACACTGCACTGCAGACAACAGCAGCTGTAGAACACTCCAGTGAAGATACGCGCGCTTCAAGTGCATGAAAGCGAGAAATAAAAGACTCCTTTATATCTTCAATGTCACTAGCAATTCACTTTTGAGCAGCCAACAATTGCGCGAGGAGATTAGCCGTTTGAGTAGGACTGTCTTCGCAGTGATTGACGCTCGTATTATTGGCATTAGCCCCCTGTGCATTTGATGTATTTGTTCAAGGCACCCCCCCTAGGCCCAGGGTTAAGCTCAGCGTCCCCACTCAAGAGAAAGTCATCGTAGCAATGCAATATACGAAAACAGAAATCAACAAGACTGCTGGGGCAGAACCGCAGTAACAAAAAGCGGTCATCTGATCGATAACTATAGGCATACTGGATGTACGATACCTGAATGAAGAACAAGCAGTGATTAGGCATCGTTCCCGCGTCACCGCTGTCCTGCCCGCTGAAGGAATGTGCTGACGGGATGTCCTTTATAGTTTCCCATGTAGACCTCGCTGTCCGCAGCTGACCGTTTATTGGCTGAAAAACAATGGCCTCAATCAATAGTTCAGCACGTGGCAGGCCGTTCGAAAGCCGCAGAACACGCCATGGCCATCACCAAGACGAGTGACGGGGCAGTCGGGAGGCACTATATCGGCAGGTTCCACGTCTCGCAAAAAAGGCACAATGGACGATGAGGCAGCGCCGTCGCAGAAGAAGCCATGGAAAAATCCGAGGAGCTGCACGAAGAACAAGCAGTGATTAGGCATCGTTCCGGCGTCAACGCTGTTCTACCCACTCATGTTCTGCCCACCCATGATTCGGTGCCTAGTGATTGAAGTCTGGCGCACCTTAGAGGTAGTAGTGAAGCATGACCTGAATTCAAGCAAGAGTGTCTGGTTTTCTGGTGTGAGGTTAGAAATAATATCGATAATATTTAGAGACGTATTAGCGGCCTCCACTGTGTCCGACGAGAAGCAGATGGAAATGGTTCCTAATTCATCTGCAAACGCTAACAAAGAGCCACGGAAAAGGTGTCGGTGTTCGTTGCTGAAATTTGTAACGAGCAGTCGAGATCGGCCATCACGTAGTTGTATTCTACTGCTAGCCACACAAAGACTTTGAGTCTGCAGGTGTTCAAAATTACTTTCAGCAATCGCCTCACCATTTCGCAATCCACAGCATGTGACGTCGACTATAACACTGGCTCTTGGAGGAAGCGTCTTACTCTCAGCAGAAACACGAAGAACGTCGGCACGTTGTTGGTCGTCCTGTTTGTAGATTGCTTCGTCGGCTGAGAAGGTGATGCGATTCTTTTGAAGATCAATGACTACTCCATACTCCTGCAGGAAGTCAACACCAAGAATAACGTCTGTGAACATTCACGGAGAACAAGGACAACTTGCTAAAAAAGTATAACCGCCGACCCGAACTCTACTCGTGCAGGTTCCAAGCAGAGACGGCGTGGCCAACAGCCGTTCGAATCACGGAGCCATGCCAGAATGTGATTAACTTCTTTAGTAGTCTGGTTATTTTCCCGCTTAGTATCGAATAGTCAGCCCCGGTATCAACTAAAGCAACTAATGCATAGCCGTCCATCAGCACCGGTATATCCAGAGAAAGCTGCACATATCGCTTAGTCGAATCTACACCCTTTCCTGTTAGCGTCGATCGGAGGTCTTCAGCATGTCGACTGCCAGCAACCTCGCCTCCAAGGGTCGCTTGCGTAGTTTTCCCGGCGGGTACTGGGCGACCGTGCGCCAGCATGTCGCTGGGGCGAATATGAAAAGCGCCTCGGCGACGGTGAGCACGACTGCCGTCCAGAAGGCGGTGGCATGCGCTTTTGAGCCAGGTAGTCCTCAATGTCCCGGGGTCGCTGGCCGTAACGAGGAGGTGCTGAATACACTGAAAAGCCGCGCAGCCCGAGGCGCCGGTATGGACACTGGTGGTACAAATGGTCCGCTTCACCGCAGTGGAAGCACAGAGGTCGGCAATCAGGAGTGCGCCAAACATCAGATTTCCGAGACGAAGCATGTCTGTCGTCAAGGTAGTGTGCTGGTTGTTCCGCAAGATTTACAGGGCCGGCGTAAACCAGGGGTGGGGGCGTGCGTGTGTTCTCGTAGTACCGTAGAGGCTGCGCCGATGGAAGTGAAACCGTAGGAGGTGCCTGAACAAACAGCGGGCAATAGGAAGCTGGGCGCTTCAAGGCTTCCGCATAGGTCGCACGGTGGTAGTCAGCCGGGGCGGGTGTGGCGTTATCCAGACTCTAAGGGTCACAAAGGGCATGATGTAGCTCGTCCTTGACGATGCTTGCAATGGAACTCATCGTAGGTAGTGGTGGTGCGGCAGCCTTTTGCAGCTCCTCGCGTACTATAGAGCGGATAAGGTCGCGCAGACACTCGGTGTTGCTCCATATAGTCCAGAGAACTCGAGCAGTGGACGTGTTCACTTTCTGCTCATACAGGGTGGATTGATGCTGAAGCATCTTTCCTATCGTGACGGCTTCAAATAAAAACTCGGTGACCGTGTTTGGAAGTGTCCGTACAAGGCCAGCGAAAAGCTTGCTCCTTAACTCCCCGCATAAGGTGACACAACTTCTTTATCTCTGTCATACTCAGATCAGCCCGTCGGAACAGGCGCGTCATATCTTCCACATAGGTCATGACAGTTTCATTGGGCATCTGGATGCGGGCCTGGATCGGTCACTCCGCTCGTTCGTGGCGATCAGCACTTCTGTAAGTATCCAACAGCCGGCCGCAGAATTCGATTGATATGTGGAGTTTAGCGTCCCAAAACCACTATATGATTATGAGAGACGCCGTAGTGGAGGGCTCCAGAAATTTCGACCACCTGGGGTTCTTTAACGTGCACCCAAATCTGAGCACACGGGCCTACAACATTCCCGTCTCCATCGGAAATGCAGCCGCCGGAGTTGGGATACAAACCCGCGACCTGCGGATCAGCAGCCGAGTACCTTAGCCACTAGACCACCACGGCGGGGCAGCGGCAGAATTCGGGCCACGATGTCATCTGTTCCTCATGATTCATATACCAGGTACGTGCTCCACCCTCCAAATAGAAGTACACACGCTGTAGTTTGGCCGCGTCGTTCCATTTGTTCAAAGCAGCCACGCGCTTGAAGTCAACCAAGCAGTTCTCGACGTCTTCGAGCTCGGTGCCATGAAACGGTGTCGGAACCTGTGGACTTTCGAGGGTGTACCGAATCACCGTGGGGTTTTCCCTACCTGTTGAAGTGGTTGGAACAGACGTGCTCATCATACTGGTGTGAACTGTAAGGTCACCTTCGGGTGGTAATACCCTGATCCTGCGGCTTGTCCGATGAAGGGGAGTGTTGACTCGCACTGGGCTTGTGGTGCCGCTTCCAGGAGGGGTCTGAAACATCCGTGAGGGGCTACTCAGCACCTCCACCAATTGTCACGTCGCTCCAGGGGTGTCGACAAGGTTTATTGACGTCTCAGCAACAGGACTTTACCCAAGCGCGTTGGTTGGGCTTGTTTGCCAGAGCAGGGCCCACGCGCACTTCTTTCTTTTTTTTTGGTGTGAGCCTTTCTCCCTGGCATACGACCCACTACTAGAAGTAGGTGGTAATATATATATATTGTCACGTGATTACAGCAAGACCACAACGTCTGTTCACAGGAGCAGCAGCACTGGACGTGGAGCCGAACGGAACGTTAGACCACGAGGACGACAAACAGTCCTCTTCTTTTTCGCAAAATTGCACATACTCGCATTGGCGTGGCTCAACCTTGTTCATGCCTTTGGCATTACCCCCCTTTCAAAAAAAAGTACTAAACAGATGCTCACTGCCGATGAAAAGTTCAAGTAATCACGTACACGCACAAAGACGTATGATGAAGCAGTTTGAGTTGGCTCAAGGGTAGTGTTGCTTCATCCTTGACACAATAAAAATGTCCGCCTGCTGGGGACATCGAAATAGCAGAACTGTGTCTTCAAGCAGGATTTCGTAAATGACATCTGTGAGGCGCCGTAGTACTCTATAAAAACCGAAGTAGCAGGGAAGTAACTTTTCCAAGTGGCCTTTTTGGCGAACGGGTATCCACACTCACACCAGATCACCACGTTAGTAAACAACATGGCAATGACGGGAGTTGGACCTCTGCGAATCGATGCGTTGTTGTTTCGGATACGCTCGACTGCGGGCTGGTGGTCCACGTCGGCGAGCCCGATAAAGTCGTTCTGATTGATATGTGTGGTTTAACGTCCCAAAACCACCATATGATTATGAGAGACGCCGTAGTGGAGGGCTCTAAAAAATTTCGACCACTTGGGGTTCCTTAGCGTTCACCCAAATCTGCGCACACGGGTCTACAACATTTCCGCCTCCATCGAAAATGCAGCCGCTGCAGCCGGGATTTGCTCCCGCGACCTGTAGGTAAGTAGCCGAGTACCTTAGCCACTAGACCACCGCGGCCGGGCAGGATAAAGTCGTTCGTATCAGTAGGAATATCGGTCGTGTCAGGCAAGAGCATGGCGTCCAGCATCGCAATTGCTACTCGGCCGTAAAGCAACCGGAAAAGAGTGAAACCCGTGGTCTCTTGAACGGCAGTCTTGTAAGCGAACGTAACCTATGGCAAAATTTCATCCCAGTTTTTGTGATCGCGGTCGACGTACATAGATAGCATGTTAGCGAGAGTGTTGTTTAATCTCTCTGTCAGACCATTGGTTTGTGGATGGTATGCGGTCTATTTGCGATAAGCTGTTCCACTAAGTCTCGTGACCTCTTGCATCAATTGGGCTGTAAAGGCTGTTCCGCGGTCAGTGATGAAAACTTTCGACGCTCCATGGTTGAGGACGATGCTGTCATTGATGGTGCCTCGTTGTAGATCTTTCATTTCGCAGTACCTTGTTAAATAGTCAAGAGCGGCTACGATCCAGTGGTTGCCATCATGTGACTTCGGGAACGACCCATGCAAGTCAATGTCAATTTGTTCATTCGGTCGTGACGGGGAGGCAACAGGCTGCAATAAAAAAGCAGGGCGCAAGGTTGAGGCTTTACGGCGCTGGCAATGATTGCACGTTTTAAAGTAATGCTTGAAGTCCTGCGTGAGCTTTGGCCAGTAGTAGCGAGTCTGAATCCGGGCAAAGGGACGTACGAATCCTAGGCGGCGGGAGGAAGGCTCGTCGTGGCAGGCAGATAAAATATCAGCACGTTGCCCTGAACCAACTATGAGAAGGTATTCAGTCGCAATAGGTTTGAACTTCTTTTTGTTGACGATGTCGTTGCGGAGACAAAATGACCCTGAACGTGTGAATGCCGAAGATGGACTCGAGCTGTAACCTTGAAGGTATTTTATACGTTGTCTGATCTCTGAAGCATTCCACTGTGTTTGGGCCAAATCAGATTCGCTGACTGCACATAGAAAATAGCCACCGGCATCATCACTGATCGATGTCGTCACGAGGGGAGCGCGCGAAAGGCAATCAGCATCAGTGTGCCTGCGGCCCGACTTGTAGACGACTGTAACCTCAAATTCTTGAAGGCGCAAGCTCCACCTCACGAGGCGCCCTGAATTGTCCTTGAGATTGGCCAGCCAACAGAGCGCGCTACTATGAATGGAGGGCCATACAGATACGGTCAGAACTTTGATATCGCCCAAATAAAAGCAAGGCCTTCCTTCTCCGTGGTCGAGTAGTTACTTCCCGCAGATGACAGAATGCGACTAGCGTAAGCCATGGAACGTTCGGCACCGTCTTGCCACTGGACGAGCACTGCACCAAGGCCGATGTTGCTTGTGTCAGTGTGAAGTTCGGTGGTGGCATCTTCGTTAAAGTGCCCTAGTAAGAATTCACTCTGAAGGCACTGTTGAAGCTTGTAAAAAGCGGCTCTCTGCTCTCGACCCCATACAAAAGGAATATCCTCCTTCGTTAAGCGGGTAGGGGGTTAAGCGATGTTAGCAAAGCTCTGCACAAAGCGCCTGTAGCTGGCACAGAGACCAAAAAAAGGCGCAAATTCCGTTTCTTCGAAGGTGGAGGAAATGCAGCAGCGGTCATGGTCTTTTCTTTTCTGGTCGAATGCCATCGTGACTGACAATGTGACCGAGAAACTTTAGTTCTTCGTGGCCGAAATGACACCTCTCCGGTTTTAGCGATAGGCCTGCGGATCGAATAGCGATGAAAACGGACTGAAGTCGTTGTGAATGTTGCTCAAATGTTTTGGAAAAAACAACGACGTCGTCTAAATAGACGAGGCCGGATTCCCTTTTCAGACCGGACAGGACGGTGTCCATCATCCTTTGGAACGTTGCCGGTGCAGAGTACAATCCAAATGCCAACATTTTGAGTTTGTAGAGGCCATCGGGAGTTACAAACGCTGTTTTTTTCCCTGTCGCGTTCATCGACCTCGATCTGCCATTAGCCGCTGCGTAAATCCATTGATGAAAAATATCGGGCATGTCGAAGTCGATCCAGTGATTCATCTATGTGTGGGAGAGGGTAGACGTCTCTCTTCGTCACTTTGTTGAGCTTACGGTAATCGACGCAAAATAGAAGAGTGCCGTCTTTCTTTTTAACAAGTACGATGGATGACGCCCATGGACTGTTCGAGGGTTTCAAGACATAGTCGTCGAGCATCTGTTTCACCTGAAAGCGTATTGTCTCTTGTTCATTTTGCGACACGTGGTAAGCGTGCTGTCGTACAGGCCGTTCGGTAGGGTTCGTTATAATGCGGTGCTTCACGGATGGGGTCTGCTTGATTTTGGAGGTGGACGCAAAGAACTTACTATACGTACGTAAAATCATGCGTATCTGGTGCTGCTGCGCAGAGGATAGCTGGCAATTTACGTCAACTGTACTGGCTAATGCAGTGTCACCTTCGGCAGCAGTGGCAATCGGAGCGATGGTGGAACATTCTTCGTCATCAATGGCTTCAAAGTTGGCGATCACTGTTCGCTTTGCCAAGCGTTGGTACTGGCCGCCGAAATTCATGATCAGAAGCTGAGTCCTCCAAAGTTTCAGTTGGACGATAGCACACGCGACACAAATCTGCTGAGCCAAGAGCACCGAGAGGTTAGTTTCCGCGATGCCACTACTCTTGTTGTCACAGTCACTATCCACAGTTACCAACATACTGGCTCGCGGCGGAAGTGCGATGGTGTCGTCAGGAATTCGAAATGTTGTGGTCTGTGCAACTGCATCCTTTTGTCAGGCTGTATGGTCGTTATAGAACGTTATGAGCAGGTTGCGAAGATTAATAACGGCTCCATGCACGCGGAGGAAATCCATTCCGAGAACTAGGCTTTGGGAGCGTTCGCGCAATACGACGAAGGAAGCAACGTATGTCGACTCACGAATTCGGAGCCGGGCAGTGCATATTCCCAGCGGTGTCAATAGGTGACCTCCCATCGTCCGGAGGTTGGTTCCATGTCCCAAGGTGTTGTTATCTTTCTTAGCTGTGCAGCAATTTCAGCGCTTATAACAGAAAAATCGGCACCCGTATCTACCAGAGCGGTTATCGGGTGGTTGTCGACAAGGACAGAGATGCGAGCAGAGACACGTTTGTCGTCGATGGCACACGTCGGTGAAAGGATGTCGTCGGATGTCAGCAGGCAGTTCGGGGAAGGGTCTTATAACGGTCGATCAACAGTGGTCTAACCCTCAGAGGTCCCTGTTTTGAGTTTCCCCGGTGCGGGCTCGTGGATCTGGGTGATCTTCCTGCACGGACGTTCGCAAAGGTCGATTGTTGGCCAGGTGACGTGTGGTGCCGTGGAGACGGTGAGCGGGATTGTCGACACGGAAGGGTTGGGGACTGCTGGCTTGCGAAGTATTCCGCAAAAGCACTGGGCCGCTCACTATTTTGGGGTCGACGAGCATCCGGACAGAAGGAAGGAAGACCCATGTGCTTGTATGGGCGCTCACGGTAGATGTGACCTGGTTCACCACAGTGATAACAGAGACGCCGGTTGTCGGGAGCACGCCATACACTGGATTTCTATGTAAGAGTTGGATTGTCGTACTACAGTGGTCTTGAGTAAAATGACAGCGCCGTCTGAAGGGTGGACGGACGAGACGGATAGCCAACAGCCGGTGTAGGAGCACGTAATGCTTCCGCGTACGTTAATAGCGGAGTTCGTCTGGGCGCGAGCCGTCATAGGTCGGACCTCAGCTGGACGCAGAGTCGTCATGGGGTGAACCAGCTGCCGGACCTCTTCGCGGACGACATTCGTTAGAGCAGCAACATGGGTCTGGGAAGACACCGCATGCAGCTTTTGCAGCTCATCACGCACAATACTGCGCACGAGCTCCGTCAGGTCTCTTATAGTCGTTACGTCAGATGTTGGCAGGGCCGATGACACTGACGAAAGACTGTCAGGACGCTCATACTGATACGAACGCTGCCTTAGCATTCTCTCCATCGTCATGGTCCGCGGAGGAAATCCTCTACAGTGTTGGGAGGGTTGCGCACTAGTCCAGCGAATAAATTCTCTTTCACTCCCCACATCAGGAGGCGCATCTTCTTCTCTTCTGTGAGAGGAGTCAGCACTGCCTGAACAGCCGCGACATGTCCTCAACGAACTAGAAACACTCTTGTTCGGACGACGATTTCGGGAATAGAGGAGCCGTTTCGTTTGCTCTTTTCGGTGAGAGCTTCGGAAGGTGTTCCGCAACTAGTTGCAAAACTCTGGTCAGGTTGTCATAGTGGCTTCATGGTTTTCGAACCAAGTGCGCGCAGAGTCCTCGAGATAAAAGTAGACATACCGAAGCTTTCGCTGCTCGTTCCACTCGTTGACGCTGGCGCAACGGTTGTAGTCGTCAATCCAGTCGTCGACGTCCTCGTAAGGGTCACCGTGGAACGGCTTCAGGGTTTGCGAAGCGTTCAAGAACCATGCAGGAGGCAGCATCGATGTCTCTTGGGTGCGCGTTCCCGCACTAGTCATAATACTGCCGAGTTGTCGAAGTGATCAGAATTCAGGTGGTAGGCCTAGTTGTCGCCTGCTACGCCGTATGTCAGCTGGTTCTTCCAAGTCACGACTAGTGTCGGGATCTTGCTGCAGATTACAGTTCATACACTACAACCCAGCACCTCCACCAGAAAATGTCACGTTATTACAGAAAGACCACAACGTCTGTTCACAGGAGCAGCAGCACTGGACGACGAGCCGAACCGAGCGTTAGACCACGAGCACAACAAACAGTCCCCTTCTTTTTCACAAAATGACACATACTCGCATTGGCATGGCTTAACCTCGTTCTATGACTGTGGCAATGTGTATATATATATATATATATATATATATATATATATATATATATATATATATGTGTGTGTGTGTGTGTGTGTGTGTGTATGTATGTATATCTGTGCGTTGCGTTAGCTTGTGTTCGTGCTTGAACGTACGTTCAAACCATTCATTTCGCGTGACCTAGTGCACCCAGTATGAGAGCGTAAGGGTTCATAGTTCTTCTGTTGGACCTGGCAAAAGCCCCAATTCATTTGGTAATGTTCGCAGGCTGAAGCACAGAAGTAATTTTGAGTTCGCATAAATTGTCAAGGCTGCTTTTAGGTACCAATATTTATCTTTGACATACCAAAAGAACGTTTTGAAATGCTACTGGGCACACAGTAACGAAATGGCATGGCTGTTAAAAATAAAATTAGGGCTCCTTTTTGTATGGGACGGTATTGTTTTCTAATATATTTCACCATATTGTGCTACATTTACTCTTTATTGGTACTTGTCTGTTTTTCATGTCTCATTTTTTTTCTGAAATGTAGGACAGAGAGGTGTTGTCTACGAAAGTGTTCTCTACAATTACGATGTTCTTTTCTTTAATGAATTGCAGAAAAATCTATGAAGCGTCCTCCGGGCCTCTCAAATCCATTTGGATAGGACCTTCAAAGCCATAAATACAAGGCTATGTAACAATGAAGGAGAGAGAGATATGAATATTAAAATGCAAATGTTAGCTCAGAGATGTTCCTGTGTCCATTCTTTGTGTGTCATTTGTTTTCTCGGTTACACTGCTCGAACCTATATTTGCAGTGAATTACGTTTTTATATAGACCTTCACAATTAAACTTTATCTAAATATTACAAAGCGAAACAGAGAATAGCAGTATAGAAAGTTTATTTTTCCAAGCGTAAGTGATCAGGCTTTCTAAATAGTTCCCTTATCGAAACCTTTTTTACAAAGCACTTTTTTGACAACAACGCCATTTGCGTTGCCTTGCAGAAATGTAAGCAAAGCCGATAAAACTAATTACTTGACATTAGCAGTCTTGATAATTTATGTCTCGCATTTCCAAAGATACCTCAGCCTTGTAACACAGGCAAAGTGGGAAAATATTTCACAAATATGCAACACATCAACATTATTTCATGACGCTTGGGCTTCATCTCCAATATACTATGAAAGCGTATTCGGGGCCCAGTACAACATGTCTTCTAAATTGCTAGCCTTGTTTTGCTTGCCATGGGACAGCTTTGCCGTGTCTCCGTGAAAGGACTGTCAATGCAAGTAGGAATTGTTTGGGAATTCAATTCTATTCATTAGGTACATTAGCAAAGTTCCCAGCGCGCCAGAGTTATTCCTTTTAATTATCTGCAAACTACGCATTACGCACCCATCAGGCAACGCGCCAGCCTAAGCTGCTCATTTGTTGAGCTCTTGCCCTTATCAAAATGATCGTGATGGTGATCATTTCGGTGATTATGTATACATGGTGAAACAAACATGATGATGGCTATATATGTTTATTGGTTTCTAATGGGTTGAGGTCAAAAGGACTCGCTGCTTGACCAGTGAGTCATTTGACTTCAATCAATTGCAGACCATTGACTTGACACGTCGCCTGAGTCTGCATTTACGCCACGCGACTTGACATGCACTAAATAAAATTGTTGCTTCCCATCAAAAGGTAAGAAGTTGTTTTTCAAGAAGCAGTTTCACACACGTTATAATACCCTTGAGGTGTAGCGGCCGAACTTGTGAAGACGGCTTCTTTTGCCGCTTCAATAGACCAGTGCGAAAGAAACGGTATGACACCTTTACATAGAATAAATAGAACCTTCCGCATAGAATATACTGAAGGCGTCTTAATTTAGCACCAATATGCTGCGTATAACTGTCACCAATATCGCCCCGCCGCGGTGGTCTAGTGGCTAAGGTACTCGGCTGCTGACCCGCAGGGCGCGGGTTCGAATCCCGGCTGCGGCGGCTGCATTTCCGATGGAGGCGGAAATGTTGTAGGCCCGTGTGCTCAGATTTGGGTGCACGTTAAAGAACCCCAGGTGGTCTAAATTTCCGGAGCCCTCCACTACGGCGTCTCTCATAATCATATGGTGGTTTTGGGACGTTAAACCCCACAAATCAATCAACTGTCACCAATAGTTTTAATAAAGGCACTACGGTGTTCTCAAAAAATTATTTTTAGAGGCGATGCAGTTCATTGACAAGCCTGTGTATTTTCCATCCATTCACTCTCACTGCGCATGCTCGCGCCTCGTGCCACGTGTTCGCGCCTCGCGCCGGCCCAAGAAGACACCCACAAAACTTTTTATCTCCCTTTCTTACGTGTTGCGAGGCTGACGCAGGAAGCGTCTGCTAGTAAAGAAAAAAACTGATTGCTTGCGCTGCACAACTGTTCACTGGCCACCCTGTTACAGGTGTGTATGCACACTGGATCGCCCATACGGAATTCAGTCAAGGGCGCCATGTCTGTCGCAGGATGAGCGAAATAGAAGTCATGGGTTTGAGTATTCGACGACCCATTTTATTGGCTTGAAGCATTCGATGACCAATTCATAACGCAATTCGCATTGTGTGACGCCTCACAGCTCGTTTGCTGTTCTAAAGCGTTTTATAGATGAAAAATAAAGTTGTTAATTCCAGACAACAAGCCTGTCTATGGCCAGTTAGCGATGAAGTTCGAAGAACTAGAGTGGCTCAATGGTAGAATACTTGGGTAAAACGCTTGTGACCTGGTTTTTGAAAGCCAAGTGATAGCGAATTTGCACACTGCATTCTTGCCACTCTTTAACCTTGCAATTCTGGGAAAATATATTCTGCTTAGAATAAACCATTCATTTATGTATGATATACTGTATAATGTAAGCAGTGCTTTGCGAGCAAGCTTGGTTCAACCACCCAAGTCATTGATGGTTCTGATGCCAACAGTGGTGAGTAGCTATTGAATAGTTTTTTTAGTGCATCAACTTGTCTATAAGCATGCCTAAATCAATAAATGCTATGCGATGCTATGAGGCAAAAAAGGGTGTTCCGCATTTTCCATGACGGCTACCAGCCAGGTTGAAACTCCTTAAAGTTTTCACTCATATATAGCCATGAAGTGGTTCGAGAGATGAGTGCCACCATATTTCAATCACTAGAGCATCATTTTGGTTAATATAAGGTTGCAGCTTGGGCCCCTGCCGCCGGCAAGCTGTCTTTTCGTCCGCCTAAAATTTTTTATGTGTACTATATTTATTGTAAAAAACATCCTCTATAATTTTAGTGGACTGAATGTCTCTAGCTTTTGATTAACATTGTATCTGGCTCAGAAAAGTCAGCCCCTGAAATTCTCCTTTCTTTGTTATGCAGCAGTCCATGGCGAAGTGAATATCATGTAAGTGCCAGTTATTTTACCCGCAAAGTGTCACGTCGACTGTAACTGTAATCATTTTTCAAGTGGACGAAAGGTGCTTGGATTAACTAATAGGTTTCAGCTGGCTGACCTCTGGACCTGCGAAGTCGTCTAGCCACTTCACAATGGCTTTATAAAGCTCTGCGGACAGCGCCCACGCCACATTCAGCAGCAGTTTGCGGCAAAATGAACATCATCTAAGCGTCACTTCTTGTATACGCAGGGTGCCATACTGACTGTCACTGTATCAGTTTTGACGGAAAAGGGCTTGGGAAGTGCCACCTCGAGAAATGTTTTCAGGCCTGCTGATTGCCGCCGTGACGCCAGTTGTTTTTGTCGAGTGAGCGCGCGTACGGGAGGCTGTGAATCTACTGCCACTATCGTCTCCCGCTAATCAATAAAGGGTTCGCGTGTAGTTTTACAAGCCTAATATTTTTAATTTGCCTTTGCATGATAAAAGGCACAGGTTTACGTATTGTATTGCGCATGAAAGCGTTTGTAGATATACCTACGAGCCGTTTCTTCCACGCAAAAGTAAAAAAAAATGTGCGCTATTGAATGTGTTGATCTCCGAGAGAAAAATTTATGGAACTACAAAGTTGCGAAATAAATAGAGTAAAATATATTCATTCTTCATTTACTTTCACATACATACAAACACTATATAGAACATCCAGAGAAACTGTTCCTACTCATTTGCGAAAATTCTGCACCTTTAAATGTACTCTTTTAGACATCTGTCTTCATAGACACGTACTTATTGAGGAGAGTGTGTGCTGCAGCCTCAGGTATGTTATTCAGCACATTATCAGGGTCATAGCCTTTGCAAGAGAAAACAAAATCTTTCGTTACACAAAGATTTCTTGTGACTGATCCAAGGATCAGCGTTTCTTCTTTCGCTCAGGTGTCTGTCGCAGTGGTGCGTAGTGGGTCTTATACCTGAAGGCATAGAAAATATGTTAGTGGTGGAATCTTATAAAATGTGTATCCTCCGTCGGTACTTCTACTGCACTGTTACTTCTCCGATTGGTTTAATCGGTAGCGGTTCTTAAATATTCTAGCTTCAAGTAGAGCTTACACACCTGAAGACCATTTCAGAAGGTGGTTTACCATCTCTACACACATGTAAATTTCAAGGAAACTTATTAAGCAAGCTGCTGGCAAGACAGGCGCCAAATTGTAATTCTGTAATAAAGTGGCTGCCACACCATCAAAAACGTTTACGCACAAATCCTGTGCACTAAGCTATGCAACTGCAGTCCTTCTATTTCTCTCAAGCAAGCAAACACAGTTAATGCAAGAAGTCCGCCACGCTAACCGCCAATAGCAAAGTAATTACCGACCCTGAAAGACAGCACGATTGTTTTCAAAACGTACTGACACGCGCGTTTAATATTTTATTACTAGGGCTTAAGCAACAAGACAAAACACACATGACACCTTTATTTAAGAGTAAGAATGGGACAGAGTGGAGATGGTGCCATTTAAATGACTTATATATATGTAGTGCACACGCAAGTACCTTTGGACCACGAAGAAAACGAATGTCGATGTGAGCTTGAAGGGCGACGCGACGCGCTTCGATTTCGTTCTTCAGTTGTCTTCAGGAAATGAGAACACTCGCAACTTTGGTTCTATTACCGTGACAGTGCGCTATGCAATATTGTTCAATCGTTCTGGCTTGCAGCCATACAGTTTGCAACTATACTGTGCACAGAGCACCTATCCACGCTGCAGTTCATAGACACAAAAAACGCGGTTTTCTCCAGTCGCCAACTAGAACACCAGCACGCCACGAAAATGTTCTTCAGGGTTGGCTATTCAAGTTTTTCGATTGGCGAGATCAAGCGTATGCATATCTGTGAAGCCAAGCACACCGGTGTAATTGGAGTGACGTAGGAGCCCGCGCAAGATGCAGTGAGCAGGCCTGAAATCATTTAGTTGGCATTCGCTCAGACCGACTGAGTATTTTTTGGTGGAATTCTTGAACTGAACAGTCATCTAGTCGCTTAAGAAGGGCTATAAAATACTCTGCGGAGAGCGTCGTCACCACATTCACCAGCAGTTCATGGCAAAGTTCTAATAATCTAAGCCGCCCTTCATGAATCCGCCGGTTGGTTGCACTCCATTTTAAAGTGTCTACTTTGAGAACTTCAACGCAGCTGCTGCTGAACCATTGTGTAGTTTGGTTTATTGTCTTGCCATGAACTACAAAGGTCTTCTAATATTGAACTTATGAACAAAGTGCAATTTATCGTGACAAATTTTGAGAATAAGTTGGAGGAGCTCATAACGGATTTAACAGGAAGGCTCCTAAGAAAATCAAGCACCGTTATATCAAGAACAAGGTTCACTCTGTGAGACAGTGGAATTTCTAAGTAAGGAATACGACGAATGGCTTATTGATGCAAACAAAGCCCTTGCGAATGAAAATGATTCCTTAAGAAGCAAGCTGGCAAACTTTGATCAGTATTCCAGTGTGGACAATGTTAAAATAAAGGGCATCGCAAGTACTCAAGGAGAAAAATGCACTGCCATTCTCAAGCAAGTTGGACAGGAAATAGGCTGTCCTGTCTCAACTGATAACATCTATTTTGTTCGCCATGTTGCTGTGAAATCTGGTGAAATGAAAATATCATTGTACGTCTCGTTTGTCGCGAGATAAAGGCACGCAAATCACAGATCACACATACCGAATTGACTTTGGTGGAGGGACTGGTCGGACTGTGTATGTAAATGATCACTTGAGCATCGAGAACAATGAGCTATTTCTAAAGCCTTGGCGTTGAAAAAAGAAATACGATTGGCCGTTCTCTGGAGAGAAAACTGCCAGATAAAGGCATGATAGACGATTGACAGCGGTGTATTTCGCATTTCAGAGTTGAATCAGATCTGCGCATGTTCACGTAGATCTTCCTGCTTTTCGCCTATGCTAATAAAAGCGACATAACAAGCGATAAACTACTTCACTGCCGCCCACCGAAATGATCTTTCATACCTGATAACAATCACTGCCTCGCTCGCATGAACGGAAGAAGCCTTGAGCATAATCGCGATAATATCAGTCGCTCTCTTAATTCCCTTTCAATACCACCATCTTTCGTATACATCACCAGAACATGGCCAAGTCATGATGGTTCTGACATCTTCGGATTTCCGTCTTATCAATCAGAATGCTGTCATCGCTTAAAATATTGGCATGGAGAATCAGCTATATTTATTTGCCATAATATTCACTTTACTAGAAGATGTGAAATTCCTATACTTATTTCGCATTGTGAGCTGGTATGGGTAGAACTACATAATTTGTTTTTATTCATTGAATCTAAAAAATATATATTTTGGGCTACATATACCGCTCGCCATCGTCTTGTTCATCAAAATTATTTGTTCTTTTCGATAATATTTTCAGTATCTTTGCTTCAAAAAAAGCATGTTGTTATAGTGGGTAACTTTGACATCAATTCATTAGGCGTCGTCAGTAGGCTATGCGTAAGCTACACTGACTGCTTTAACGAATTCGATTTAGAACAAATCACAACATAACCAACAAAAATGCATCTTTATAGAAAAGAAACGCTTTTAAACCGTTCATTTTCTAGCATCACTCCCACACCAAGCTCAGGAGTCATTAAAACTGATATTAGCTATAATTATCCTATTTCCGTCTTCTTAAACTATTCTAATGGCTCGGACTTTTCACAATATTTAGCAAAAGTAAAAAAAATCGGTCGTACAGCATGTAAGTAATATTTATTCGGCCGAAATTCATCAGAATAAAGACCTTCACTATGCACATCAAATGTTGTGCGAGTTTTTTTCGGGAAGCTGTCTCTCGGAATACGACTAATAACAGAAGTAGAAGGCGTTACTGTTCACCTCGACGTCAATCAATAACAAAGAGGCTTCTTCAAAGTGTGCGTAAAACAACCTATACAAAACCAATGAGCGACCAATCAGTCTCAATTAGGCATCAAGATACAGAAACAATGCAACATCTTAAATTGTTTATCGAAGAAA
The DNA here is from genome assembly GCA_013436015.1 of Rhipicephalus annulatus. Taxonomy (NCBI): domain Eukaryota; kingdom Metazoa; phylum Arthropoda; class Arachnida; order Ixodida; family Ixodidae; genus Rhipicephalus; species Rhipicephalus annulatus. The sequence goes on from WOVY01007949.1 coordinate 19,436, forward strand.
GTTAAAAACGCTTTTAAGAAAACGAGTTCCAACGCCATCAGAAGAATTCTGAAAAAGAATGGGAATTTCTAAATTCATTTCGCAGCAGGAGAGTATGTAAGAGTGTAATTTTTGAAATAAATATAGTGACCGTACGCATGATGATGTGCTTGAAATCACGAGCGCTTTCAGTGACTTAAATGAAATTCACAATCAGGACAACAGGGTAGCTGATTGTAGAATGAATAAAGTAATTTTTTTTTTCAATTTTTGTCCTGCAATTGCACAACTTTTCACTACGACTAAGAAACCTTAAGACATCTCACGTGGAGTAGATTGCACCATTGCTCACCACTTAAAAAGTTAGGTCAAATAATACCTCAAACAGTCGCCAGTTCTAATGACCGTATTTTTAAAACTGGAATTTTTTTTCAATTTCGATGAAGAATGCAAACAATCTTATCGACCAACTTCTATTTTATCCTCTATGGGCAAAATAGTTGAAAAACAGTTTGTTAGCCGCCTGAATACTTACGTAAAAATTTAGTTTTTTGAAGCACTGTGAATTCGGTTTCTGTTCAGGTACGAATAGACTTTTTACGAATAGACTACAGAATTTTACGAATAGACTACATTACACAATTCATTGGCCAAAGACTTTTTGTTGCCAGGGTATTCCTGGACTTTTCCAATGCTTTTGATACAACTACTGACGGTAAGCTACTCAACAATTAGAAGCCTATAGCAGCATTAACCTTTTGAAGAAACTGCTTGTGCTAGAGGAAGCTAACAGTTTATCAGGCAAGTTTTCAGACAACCGCAATAGTAATTGACGGGTAACATAAGGCTCAATCTTTGGGTCAATATATTATTTATTCTCAATAATGGTGACATTCCTCTAGTCACTTCACCCTCACAATGCATAATATACGCAAATGATACGACAGTTGCAGACTCGAATGTATCTTAATCATCGATGACTAAAATTTAAAGAGTGCATGATCTAGCATTTTTACTTAGTGTCACAATATTCTTTTTTAGTCCAATATTCTTTTTAGTCCCAATAAAACTAAATTCATGGTGTTTGGTTCATCCTAAAGACAACTGCAGTTTTCACGTCAGGTAATCCTTCACTCCCACTTTATTTCTAGTAGTGGCTGTGTTTCGTTTCTCGGTTCTGTCTCAATGAACAACTAAAATTCCACAAACATATTTCTTAGGTTAAGAAAACAAAACTTCTTTTAGCTTAAAAGCCCTTATATCAGTTAGACATTGCCTATCTACCCCAGCTGTCTTTTACCTCCACCGTCCATTTATTCACACAAAATGATGTACAAACTTGTTGCCTACGGCAACACGTATCAGTGTCATTTCTCTTGTGTTTAACACATGCAAAATCAAGCTCTGCGCAATATATCAAACTTTAGTCGCAATGACATTAGTAACATACGCTTGACAAATAAGGTGCTCACAACTAATGATTTATTCGCACTCAACCTAATCACCATGCTCTTCAGGGTGATCAATCAGGATCTCCTGCACGTTTTTATTTTATTGTACTTCTTAAGGATTGCTAACCCCCCTCGTTATGCTCGAAAAAATTAACTTCTTGCTGCCGAAACCATTTACATAGTACGGCAAAATGCCAGCATCATTCTGTGTTATCGAAAGGTGGAATTCTCTCTTTAACCTCATCGTCATCTCTTACTGCGTTTAACAAAAACTCGAAGCTCATTTTTTGCACCAATAATACATGAAAGCGTGTACTGTTTCTTTGGCATTTTAACCCTGTTCGAAAAGACGACGACAAAGTGATTCTCTCACAAAACGCTTGTGCCCTTGTTTCAGTATTTTCAATTTGTTTTCCTGAAAATCCTGGGAGCTGCCGCTCCCACCTTTGCAGTGATGCTTCAGCACACACCTGAAAATGTTCCAGGCGTGCAACCGTCGCGCCGGGCTTCGCCGTCAAGGAAGCGTGGCAACGCGTCGAGCAAAACGGAAAGCGAGGCAACCGATTTGTTCTCGAACGCCTTTGAGTCATTGGATGCATTTGAGTCATCATGACGGTCGTCATGAATTGAACTGCAAAAGGAAGACTGCTGCGGATGGCATTGTCAGCAAGGGTTTCCACCGTTAAGACTGCAGCACAGCGGCGGCCGCACACCATGCTGTTCATGCCCGAAGACCCTGCATCTAACTTGCGACTCCTCAACAGGCAAGTTCTTTCTGTGCTTCTTGAGGAAACCGCGCCGAATGAGATCAAAGACGTGAGGATCAATGCACGGAAGAATGTCCTTGCTGTAGGTGTTATGCACTGTAACGCGCTGCAAACCTACGCACATAACAGAAATCGGTAACGTGAAAATTCGGCCAATGGTCGCTATGCTGTAATGGCACTGTAGGCGTAATTTATGATGTGGATCTTTCCATCCCAGGTAATGACCTGCCAATACTAATAAAGCCAGCGACAGAAGGCACCTGCATCACGCACAGTACAAGGCTTCGCAACTCACGCTGCTTGAGGCTTGTGCTCGAGGGAGTCAGCCTTCCTTCGTATGTCAAAGTTGGTCATGTTCGCACTCAGTGCGCCCATATGTACCGAAGCCACTGCAATGCTACAAGTGTTTCAAGATAGGACACGTAAAAGGTGTCTTTGAGAACAAAGTTGTGTGTCCGCGGTGCGCTGAATCTCACCCAAAAGACGCCTGAGGTGCCACCGTGTTACGATGTCCAAACTGCCACGGCGCTCATGAGGCCTCATCCAAAGATTGCCCGCGGTTGCGAAACGAGCACGCGGTACGCAGGCGTAAGGTGCGGGACAATTCGACGAACAGGGAAGCTGCCACTACACTATGCCAACGACGGCATCGTGGGCGAAGACCATCACGGAAAGACTGCTCTACCTGTAGAGAGATGTCATAATCTATCGAAGAGGCTGACCCACAAACACTGAGCTCACTGAAGACAGATACTGCCTAACAGATGAAAGAGACAGCAGTCGCAACATCCGAACAGTTGCCCTCACTTCCACGAAGTCAACCTACTTCCGAGCCGCATCAAATCCCGCCGCCCTCGACGACCCCTCAAACCAGTGATGCGATGAATGAAGATCAAGTGACAAGCTTGCTGCAATCGCTGATGAGTACCCTGCGTGTCCTATTTAGTAATATGAAGACTTCAGCTGCGCAGACCGCACTGCATGTGCTGGACACCCTGAGTCTGGTGCTTGCAGTTCTAAGGTAAAACAATGGCCAGCGAGGCACCGTCATTTCGAGCGGAAGTCAATTATGCATCTGTTTTTCAGTGGAACGCCAAAGGGCTGCAGTCGTGCATTTCTGACTTTAGACAGTTTGTATTTGTGAACCGCTTCCCCATTATCGTGATTTGTGAACCCAAACTGTCTGCTTCAATCAAGCTGCCAGGATATGAGTGCTTTATGTCCTCCACTCACAGAGACTGCAGCAAACTTATTGTATTCATGCGCCATGACCTCACTTACGTTCACCACAGAGTCTCGCCTGATGAAGGGAATCAGTATGTGTGCCTTACTATGAAGAAGGATAATGTTGCTTTCACGATTATCGGAGCTTACTTATCTCCATCAAGCCGCCTTGACTGCGAGCGCTTATGCGGTATCCTGACATCGCGTCCAAGGCCATGGGTGATCACTGGCGACTTTAATGCCCACCATTTTCTATGAGAAAGCTCCAGGGTCAACTCTAGAGGAAGAAAATTGGTCTCCTTAGCATTGGAGTACGAACTCTGCGTTTGTAATGATGGAAGCCCCACATATTTACGCGGATCAGAGCTGCCTGAACCTTACATTGGTTTCTCGCTCACTTACCAGGAAAGTGCACTGGTTCTCGGATCAGGAAACGCGGGGCAGTGACCATATACAAACTTACCTGTGGACAGAAGGTTTCACCAGCTCCAAGTCCTCAAGAGGCCTCAAATACACCGATTGGCTCAAATTCAATTGTTAATGAAAGACTTCTGTACCAACGGCTTATCATATAACCTAGAGAACTCGATAAAGGATGTCCTGCAGAATACCATGTATTCACTTTTGACTAGTGACAAGCGCACCAATTTTGACATCGTGCTTGAGAAACTTCGCGCAATACGCCGTTGTGCAGAACGAAGGTACCAATGGACAAAGTTCATGGATGATTTGAGGCTGGCTAGACGCATTCAAAAGAAAATGCAGCTGTACATAGATAAACTGGCTAGGCGACGTTGGACATCCTCTGTGAGTCATTGGATCCGCGAAAGCCCCTTTCACTTATATGGCGAACTGTCCGGGGTCTTTGCACACCTTGGGTCAGCGATACCCGTTTACATCTCTGGCACTTCGTTCTCAATGCGGAGAGATTGACGTCGCAGAATTCCTCTGTAGAAGAATTGCCGGTGATTCCAATTTCACAGTATCAAGAATGGGAACATTTAACAACCCACCGCGCTCACGTGAATCCCGTATGGAATGCCAGTTTTCTATCGATGAGCTAGAGGTGGCACTGGCACTGTGCAGACGTTCTCAGTGCCCGGACCTGACGGCATTACCTATCGTGCCCTTTGTATTCTTGAGACGAAGCTCGGAAGGCACTCTTACGCCTATACAACGACTCCTGGCAGACTGGTACGATTCCCCAGGCATAAAAGTCAAGTCGCCTCATTCCACTTCTAAAGGGTGGTAAATCTCCTTTGGCTATCGCCTCATACCATCCTATCACACTTGCCAGTTGTGTGGGAAAAACAATGGAACGAATGATTCTAACACGAATAGAGAAGTATTTAGAGCACTACGAACTCTATCTAGTATCCATGACCGGATTTGGGCATGGCCACTCGTCAATCGACGACGTTGTTGATCTGGTGACATATGTTCAACACCAGAAAGCCTGTAAGAGACTGTGCGCCGCCCTGTTTCTACACGTTAAGGGGGCTTACGCCAATGTCACACATGAAGCCATCCTTACTGCTTTAAAAACAGTAGGTTTTGGTGGCAAGATGTGGGTGTGCAGCTACTTACAGCTGAGATCATTCTACGTGATGACAACGAATGGCCCAACACCTGATTATTACAACAGCCGAGGAGTTTCTCAGGGAGGAGTGCTAAGTCCTACACTTTTCAAAATAATGCTCATTGGTCTAGTCGAGCAGCTACCTAGCACTGTAGCACTTTCTCTCTACGTTGCTGACATCTGCATTTGGACATCAGGTGTGACAAGCCCTCAGCTTCGCACCCGCCTTCAGAAGGCTGCTACAACGACGTCACGCTACCTTCGTAAACAAGGCGTCAAGGTGTCCTGCGGAAAATGTGCAGTTGTAGCGTTCACGCGGAAACCAATGTCTGCTTACAGCATATCGATTAATGAAGAATACATATCGTTCAGCAGACGCCACAAGTTCATGGGAGTCATAATAGACAAAAACCTGTCGTGGACTCCTCACGTGAACTATGTGAAGAAACAGCTGATCGCAACATGCCACATGTTCAAATTCCTCGCAGGAAAGAATAGGGAAGTGCCCGTACCATCCATGCTACATCTGTACAGGGTGCTGTTATTGCATTCTTACGGCACAGCTTACCTGCAATATCTAACACCGGCAAGACCAACCTGCGCGCAGTTCAGAGTATTCAAGCCCAAGCACTTAAGATATGCCTTGGATTACCGCGCAGTGCTTCAACAGCTGAAACCATTGCCATCGCTCAAGATCACTCAATAATGACGCATAATATTTTCCGAGACACTGCGCACGCAACTCAGGCGTTATGCCAGGACCCCTTCTCACCACCTGGCGAGCCTAGCTGCTGAAAAGCCCCACACGACATACGGCGCTACTGTCTACAAGCATCATACATCGTTTACTGAGACGTACGCACCTGCATCAAAGCCACGGCTTCCTCCTTGGAGCTTGAGCCGGCAGCGAGTTCACTTAATGATTCCAGGAATCAGGAGAAAGCGGACTTACCGACACATGCCTTGAAACAACTTAGTCTATTCCTACTGGAGCAAAACTACAGTAACCACGTGCACATTTACACGGATGGCTCTACTACGCCGTCTCGTCCAGGTGGAACAGTGGTTATACCATCACAAGGGGCAACTAAGTGTTTTAAGACTTCACAATTGACAACGTCAATGACAGCAGAACTTGAGCCTCTGCGCAATGCACTGGAACTCATCAATTCGGAAGAAAAACCAGGTAAATGGGCTGTGGTTTCTGACTGAAAACCAGCGTAACAGTGCTTGATATCAGTTCCCCAACGAGGAGGCCACGATCAGTTGACTTACCAAACCGTGAAACTTCACCACATTCTAATACAAAAAGGCCACGACATCGTCTTACAGTGGTTACCTGGGCATTGTGGTATAGGTGGCAATGATTCTGCAGATCATGCTGCTCGCCCGTCCCATAAAGAAGCAAACATCGTTCCGATTCCGCTTTCAAGAGCGGATGCGGCGAAGCAGATTCGTCGACTGGCCCACAGTCTCACACTGACTGACTAGAACACACCGAGCATACGACGTACAAGACTGCACGAGCTCGACCCTTCACTACAACTCCGGCCTCCACCCAGCCTACATCGACGTGCAGCTTCGCTTCTCTATCGCCATTGGCTGGGAGTTGCTTTCACGAAAGCTTATACCAAGTTCATCTGACTTACTGACAGTGTGGCGTGTGATGTTTGCGGCACCGACGAAGATATCGAACACCTGCTGTGCCATTGCCCTCGATTTGCTTCAGATAGACAAGTACTTGCCAACGCAATGCGGTGACTGGATGCTCGGCCTCTTTCTGTGCAGGTGCTATTACAGCAACGTCCACATGCCTCGAAAGCCCACAAGGTATTGAAAGCCCTGCTGTGTTTCCTGAGAAAGACAGGCTCGCGTGAACGCGTCTGATATGCGGCAGAGTTCTACACGCTGCTGTGAAATTACTGTCAGTCTATCCCCCCCGCTTTTGTTTTCTTTTCCCTCTCTTTTATTTTTCTCATCTTTCTTGTCCCCTTCCCTAATCCCCCAGTGTAGGGTAGCTAACCGGAAGTCTTTCTGGTTACCCTCCCTGCCTTCTCTCTTTTGTTGCTTCCTCCTCCTCCTCCCTTTACCCTGTTCAATCACTTGTGAACATTACCTTCTTTTGCGTTGTTACTATTTATGGTGCCTTTAATAAATGTTTTCCAAATAAACTTGTATTACTTTATTCTTAGATTTTACAAATGAAAAGCAGTTCGATGAACTGAAATAAATAAGTATTGTCACGTGTTATCGCAGTTTTCCTTTTGTGTATTTCTTACGCCCGCGTGTGTGTTTTGTTGAATTTGATAATTTTACATTTTTTGTGCATTTTTCGTAGTTTCTATCAGATCAGTCTGTACAGAGGGCCCGGGTACGGTCTCTTAACGCTGGCACCCTTTTCTTTATATTCATCACGTTGTAACCATGCCTTGCAAAAAAACTTGGAATTTGAAAACAACTTGATTACCTTTCACAACGTAGTGACCTTCTTAAGGCCCTGATTTTAAACTGCTCCAGAACAGCATCGTATAAAAAGCTTATTACACCAAGCGCAATTATTACAATGGGTGATTGAATAGTATCAGTAGAATTTACGGAACTTTGTACTCTGTGACGACTTGTGCTTGTACCACCAAGAGAACGAGCAAGCGGTGCATGCGGCCGGCACACTATGTGCTTGAAGCCCCTGAGATAGGGTATAAGAAAAAAATATGACGTACAAAGACTGAAACACACCAGTCCTGCTTAGAATATTACCTGATCATCTGAGTGAAGTTGTTTGAAATGTAAATAATGACTTCTCTGCGTCTTCCTCCGAAGTGCACATTTTGATGGATGGGTAAAAGGCAATATACCTCGTTCTTTTTACCACATTGCAATACTGCAGTATTCGATCCTTCTGCTAAAATCAATATTGCAGTAATATAATCTTTATTAAAATATTACTTTTGATGTCACCTCAACTAAAGATAATGAGAAAAAATATAGTGCATTATCTAGCCCTAATTTATCTTGTTTCTATCAGTAAGTTACGATGAGCAGCTTCTTCAATGAGCTGCTCATCTCAGTCTTAATATGAAGTGGTAATTAATTCTTATACTACTGTTTCCCTGGCACAGAGCTTAGCAAATGACGTGGTTCTACTGGATTAAACTGAAAACCACAAGAAGTGAACAAGTTTGCATATAACTTCACTGATGTTTGCGAATATACGCCTACTAAGCTTACACCACTATCTTCTATTCAAACACATCGCGACGTAGCTATATCCTGCCGTTCCGTCTCTTTTTATGAAGTGTCATTCTCGAAGGCGAAATAAGTATCCAAATGACTGATAGATCATTAGATCACCTCTGCGTGTGCACAAAAACAGTAGCACACCTTGTTGCTATATCAGCTCATTTCGATTTTCGAAAATTATTCCACTAGCAAGCACTGTACAATATATGACATTGCCTCTTAACGCTAGACAAAAGTCTAGGACACTGGCTTATCTGGCTTTCAGCTGGAGCGTCTTTGAGCGTGTCGTTTCCCTATCTATGACAAAGTGGAATGAATGAGGTTATGACTCTTTTCTCCTCTGTATTTCTTGCACACCTTCTTTCTTCTTCCTAAATACAAAGAAGCCAACCGGAGCTCTTCATCCTTACACTCACTCTGTTTTAAAGACGACAGTCTTTCTTGGCGACCTTCGACGCAAAAATTATGGTCTGTCTGTCTGTCTGTCTGTCTGTCTGTCTGTCTGTCTGTCTGTCTGTCTGCCTGCCTGCCTGCCTGCCTGCCTGCCTGCCTGCCTGCCTGCCTGCCTGCCTGTCTGTCTGTCTGTCTATACAAATATCTGTTTGTCCACTCTTAACGGCACCGGGTACTTGAAACGGCTGACCCCATCCGCAGCGCCCACCAATGTTGCTCGGGATTTAGCGTTCATACTTGTGCAATTGTCAATTGTTAAGCAATTATTGCGCAAGTCAGGGAAGTCTGCGGCACCATAACAACAAGTATATATTCTGCATGTGCATCTTTTACTAAAAAATGCATACATAAGTAAGTTTCAGAACCGTAGCACTTATCACGCGGCGCTGACCACGCAACGCTTGCACGAAAAGGTGAGTAGTTCCAACGCTTTGCTAAGATGCCATGGTGTTGGCAAAAAACCATCGCCTTGCGTTCCCAACCTTATCACCTCTGAGACAGGCGCGCACACCCATCCTAAAGCCACGCGCTTCGTTTTGCAAGAAGACTGCCAGGTGGCGCTCATGTCTCACGTGTGACGTGAATTGATGTGCTCGTTCGCCTCCGCTGCACGTTCGATGCACTCTAACGCAGCGCCTACAAAATACAATTCACCGATTTTCTTGCGCAGAACATCAAATAATTGTTCACTCTCTCCACACGCAAGACTGTCGTCTTTCGACATTTGCAGATTACATACAGATAGGGGGCCAATTTTTTGTACATTCATCTCCTTGTCTTTCTGAAAAGCTTAAAAAACATGGTTGATCCCTACGGCATATATGATTCGGTATAACAAGAATCACGACGCGTCTTTGCACAAGGCGTTGAAGGTTTCTTTCACATGAAAGAGAGGTTGCACAGCCTCTGTTCGTGTCGGAGAGCTATTTGCCTCAATATCCAGGTGTAGCACCTTCTAGTGTGTTATGTCATAGTGGCGACTCCGCTCTCAAACGCGCTGCTTCTGTATGTGTATCGTCTGCGTGAAGCACCAGCTTCGTTGAATGAACCACGTTGCGAGCGTCAAATACAGGCTACATCGATTTTTATCGAGCGCAGCAGTGAAGTCGTTTTAGTTGTGGCCCGATTGACAGAACAAATACATCGCTAGGATGACGGAAGAGGGTGTCAACGCCACCGACTACAATGCTGGTAAGAAGAATAAAAAATTATTGATGCGTGCCGCTCGAGCAGGTTGATATAGGTGGAGCCCTTATTGCAGGGCGCGCTGGCTGGTGACGCTGTTTTTGCGACACTGTTGGTCGTAGGTAAATGGACGGGCCAGTTGCCGGCATTTTTCGGCGTGGTGAGCCACCGCCGACACAGGCTGGTAGTCGTCAACATCTGGATGATATGGAAGATTCGTATCAATGGTGCTAGTGGGTTCACGGCCGTATAGCAAGAAGAATCGTGAAAATCCGGTGGTGGCTTGGGAGGCGGTGTTGTAAGGGAATGTGACGAACGGAAGAACAAGATCCCGATAGCAGTGGTATAATGCAACGTAAATCAACAACATGTCACCCAGAGTTCGATTGAATTGTTCCATTAATCCGTTTGTCTGTGGGTGATATGCGGGAGTGGTGCGGTGAATAATTCTGCATTCAGATAGGAGCGATTGCACTACGTCTGATAGAAATACACGGCCGCGATCACTGAGCAGTTCACGAGGGGCGCCATAGCGGAGAACAAAACTGCGTAGAATAAAGGAGGAAACGTTCTTGGCTATTCCGGAAGGTAATGGAGTGGTTTAGGCATATCTTGTCAAGTGATCCTAGGTGACGACAATCCAGCGGTTGCCAATGCCAGTACATGGGAGAGGCCCGTACAAGTCAATGCCGACGCAATAAAATGGGTGGGCTGGGCAGGGAAGTGGCTGGAGAGGTGCTATGGAGTGGTGCCAGACTGGTTTGCGTCGTTGACAGGCGAGGCATGAGCGGACGTATTTCCAGACGAAGCTGTACATTCTGCGCCAATAATAGCGTAGGCGAAGGCGCATGTACGTCTTGAACACGCCACCGTTACCACATTGAGGGTCATTGTGGAAAGCGGAGCAGAGACCGCGACGAAGATGGTGGGGCACGACCAATAACCGTGTGCGGCGAGCGTTCTGGTAGTTACGGCGGTATAAAAGACCATCGCGGATAGCGTAATGCTGCACTTGGCAGCGTAGAGCTCGTGGAGCCGGGGTGGTTAGGGGCTTGACAAAAAGTTTAGAATTGTGGCGATCCGAGGGCCATTTCGTTGCTGCGAGACCATGCACAAGATGTCGAGTTGCAAAATATTGTGATTGTGACTAGATGCGCAGGCGCCTTAAATGAGTGGGAAGCGTGGCAGGGCGTCAGCATCAGAGTGTTGTTGGCCAGAACGATAAACGACATGGATGTCGTATTCCTGGAGTCGGAGGACCCACCAAGCATAGCGACCTGACGGGTTCTTGAGGTTTGACAACCAACACAGAGCGTGGTGGTCTGTTACGACGTCAAAATGACGACCCTAAAGATTGGGGCGAAATTTCTGTAGAGCCCTTATGGTGGACCAGGCACTATTTTTCAGTTACGGTGTAATTGGTCTCAGGTTTTCTGAGTGCACGACTGGCATATGCAACCACGTATTCGGCGTTGGCATTGTCACAGTGTGCGAGCACAGCACCAAGGCCGACACCACTAGCATCAGTGTGAATTTCTGTTCGTGCGCTTGGAGCGAAATGACACAAAATTGGTGGAGACGTAAGCAGGCGTCGAATTGTCGTAAACGCATCGTCACAATCTCCTGACCAGTAGATAGTTCGTTGTCGCCTTGGAGGAGTGCATTGAGCGTTGCAATGACAGTAGCAAAATTCGAATGAAGCGCCGAAAACAGGAGCATAGGGTATTAAAGGTCCACAGTGCTTTCAGATTAGTAGGCTTCGGGAACTCGGATACGGCTAGAAGTTTAGCAGGATCGGGAATAATGCCTTCTTTAGAGACGAGGTGGCCTAATATACTAGGTTTTATAGCGGCAAATAGGCAATTTTTCAAGATTAGGCTGGGGACCGGCATTTCGGACACAGGTCAAAACTTGATGCAACCTTTGTAGATGGGTCGGGAATCTGGCGCAAAGATGACGACAATATCATCCAAATAGCAGAGGCAAGTGTGGCACTTCAAGCCGCGTAAGATGCCGTCCATCATGCGTTCAAAGGTGGCGGGCACGTTACAGAGAGCGAATGGCACTACAGTAAACTCGTATAATCCATCTGATGTTGCAACCGCCGTCATCAAGCGGTCAGTCTCAGACATAGACACTTGCCAGAAGCCAGAGCGGAGATATATGGAAGAAAAGAACTGCGTTCCTTGCAAGCAGTCGAGTGCGTCATCAATTTGTTGCAACGGGTACACGTCCTTTCGGGTAATCTTGTCAAGACGGCAATAATCAATGCGAAATCGCATTGTGCCATCTTTCTTCCGAACGAGGACGACAGGTGCCCCAGGACTGTTGGAAGGTTGAATGACACCGAGTTTAAGCATGCCATTCACCTGGTCATCGATAAGGCGCCTCTCACTCGCCAGCACTCGGTAAGGACGCTGTCGAATGGGCGCATGGCTTCCGGTGTCGACAGTATGCGAAACAGTCGTTGTGCGGCCGAGTGCCCTTGCGTGGCAGTCAAAAAAGGAAGAGAAATCGTCGAGGAGGACAAGAAGTTGGTATCGTTGTGTCGTCGTAAGGTCGCTGGCTATAGCTCGTGTGAAAGATCGTGGTAGTGGCTGAGGAGTTCATGTCTCGAGGGTGGCCATATCAGTGGGGTCATCCATGGTGTCGATCATCGAAGATGACACCAGCAGCTCGGCTTTGCTGAAGGTTTCTCAGCGTCGCAAAGTGATTGGCTCTGGCGATGGATTGATGATGTACTCGATCGGCAAACTCGAGAGCGGCAAATGGCAACGGCAGTGATCGGCGGCAAACTAGAAGTGCAGACGGTGCAAAAAGCACTGAGCCACCATCTCCAGAGTCACAAGAGATGGAGACAAGAACAGTAGAATGGGCAGGCACAATGATGTCTTCAAAAACTGTGATATTGCGACATGCGTCCTTGTCATTGATGACATCTGCTGAAAATTGAAATAACTTGATTTCAGCGCGGGCGCAATTGATGATGGCACGATGTGTGGAGAAGAAATCCCACCCCAATATGACGTCGTGAGAACAAGATAGCAGCACAATGAATTCGATCACATAAAGAACATCTTGGATTGCGACATGGGCTGTGCAGGCACCGGATGGCTCGACGTGCTGCGCGTTGGCTGTACGAAGGGATAGTCCAGAAACAGGTGTCGTGACTTTTCCGATATGGTGGCAAATGCGGGCATCAAACGCTGAAAGGGAAGCGCCGGTGTCGACAAGAGCTAACGTCCATGTTCCTTCAATAGCGACATCAATAACGTTTCGGGGAGAAATTTGAGGCCTTATGCATTTCGCCGGAACCGCAGTTCTCACCTCCTGAACTGCGCTACTTAGTTATCCTGGCGCACAGGGCTCCGCAGTCGGTGCATGGGGGAAAAGGAGTGGCGGCGAGGAGAAGGTGAGCGGCAAGAGGAGGGTCTGATCCTACAGGGAGGTAGGATCAAATTCGTAGTCGTCTGAATAATTGTGGCGGGGTTGGCGTGGCGCATACGTGACCCATGGTGGACGCACACTGTTGGAGATAGGTGGTGCACGAAATCGACAGTAATGGGCCACATGTCCCGCAAGGCCACTGTGGCGGGGTTGGCGTGGCGCATACGTGACCCATGGTGGACGCACACTGTTGGAGATAGGTGGTCACGAAATCGACAGTAATCGGCCACATGTTCCGCAAGGCCACAATGAAAACAAATGGGACGGTTGTCTTGCGTGCGCCAAGGGTCATCGGCTCGTGCGTACTGCGCGACTGGGTGGGCGGGTTGTGATAATGGCGGGCCCATAGGCGCACTACGAGGGCTGTAACTTTGTATCACAGACCTGGAAGCGACTGCGGCTTGCGTCAGGAGAGCAGCAGTCAGAATCTGATGGAGCGAAGGCGAGACCTCTTCGGCGACCTGGTCTCCGATGATGTTTTGGAGAAGGGGCGCCAACGGGGAATTCGACTGGTCGTGAACAAGCGGCATCAGCGAAAGCTGGCGGGTGACTTCTTCACGAACGAAATCCTTAATCTGTTGCAGCAGAGATGAGTTGTCAGGAGCAACAGCCAATCCCGACATTGAAGTCGCCTGTGAACGAGAGAGAGTTAACATAACTAAAGGTCCTAAAGGGGACTGGGCACCCCTTACGGGGGCCAGCCCGGTCACTCCGCCCATGTGGGGACTTAGAGTCAGAGCTCGCCAGCCACCTTTTTGGCCTTCTGGACGGCCTGGTGTTGAAGGGCCCTGTCGGGTCTCCTAAGGTGGTTGATGCAGTCGTCCTTGATGGTAGGGGACCCGAAGCTAGCGTTTAGCGCGGGACACTGCCACAGCATGTGACTCAAATCACACCTTGGATTTTGGGGCATTCTTGCCTTATATCTGGAAAGTATTTGCAGCAGAGATAGGGGCTGGGGTAGCTGTGCGTTTGCAGCAGTCGAAGCGTTGATTGTTGCTCTTTATTTAGTGTTGAGTGAGGTGAGGGAAATTCCTTTTTAAATAACTAATAGTACGAGCAAATTTCGTGATATGATAGGAGTGGCTCCCGGTGCGTGTTGGTGTTCCTGGTCAGTGAGCCGGACCGTGACCCCACGTGGCACGTAAGATCACGCACGAGGTTATGGGCCAACTCATTACCGTTGGGGACCCCTAGTTGAACGTTGATCCCTTCATGACCCGGGAACCGGTGGATGTGCTTGTCTACAGTTATGTGAACAGATGCTAGAAGTCTTAATGCCACCTGGCAAAGTGTACCACGGCGATATGCCAGTGCAGCGGGTTTAGAGTCGGTAATGATTGTGTCGCGCTCAGGGAGTGCTAGAGCAATGGCAATGGCCACTTGTTC
>WOVY01007950.1:0-32633 GCA_013436015.1 Rhipicephalus annulatus
CACTTCATAATTGTGACCTGGAAAAAAGTGGCGAGTTCACAGTTATGACCTACGAAAAAAGAGGCTGATTAGCGAGGACTAGTGGGCCTTGCCCTTGCGTAGCCCCCAAATAGACGACAAACGCTGACCATCAAGAGTGTTCGCGATCGAGCAATAAAGCTTGGCTTGGTGGTCTCTACGTGGCAGTTGCAGGGTGGTGCGGGGCCTCTCCTAGGACTTTTCTGGGCCACAACAAATTTCATTGTCATTATCATCATCATTATCATCACCATCATCATCATGACACACGTCCGATACGCCCGAGAAGGAATATGGGCGCGTCATTTGAAGGTCGCAGGTTCAGTACCTGCCTGGGGCAAGTTATCATTTTGTCGAAAAATTTTCTTACTATCTACAGCAATATTATTACAACAACCACCATGCCCTATACTTTTCTGCCCTTTGTCCTCTAGTTTTAATTGTTTTTCGTGTATTCACAGTATATTATTTAGCAGTATAAGTGAAAGCAATTCAAATAGCCCTATTTTCTCGTCTACTTCATTCTACTACTCATTCTGGTACTAGTTCGTTGAAACTGCGCCCAGGCCATATATTATTAGGCAATGCGATTTACACATTCTCGCTCCTATTTGTAGTCTATTATCGTTTCTTCTGCTCAGTCTCTGCTTCAAATGATTGCGCTCGCATATTACACGTTTCACACGTATTTTCAAGTTAAAATCGAGACAATCCTTGAAAAAAATATGGAAAGCTTGTCTTCCAAAACAGAAATGGAGGCAAGCGCAGAATAACTTTGGTATGTAACCCTACAGTTTTTATAGCGTGTTTTCTCTTTATTCGAAGAATTTCGTAGAAAACCTCAGCAACATTAACCGTCACTATCTGTCTACTTATCTGTCTGGCTACCTACAACTTTTGCTCCTCCTTGCCATATCGAAATAGAATAATATGAAAAATACTAGTTTTTAATTTGACCAATACATAGTTGGCGTAGGGTGTGGTGAAAAAAAACGACAGGCCACTTGAACAAGTTCCCACCTCAACAATTACATCAGGCAGAGGAAATGGCGGTGAGAGAATACACGGAATAGTCGCAGTAAATCGCTTTCGTTATACAAATATCTGGACACAGTTGTAAAGAATCTGTACCAAAATTAGGATGGCATAACGTGACTGTATGACGGGCTATGTGACTAGTCATAACACAAAAATCAGGATATGTAAGTCACAAATATTATGTAAAGGTCTTGCCACTCTTGTGGCAGTTTCGTTAACATGACGTAGTACAAAACTACTATGGTAGGACATGCTTGCATGGCTAACCTATTTGGCAGGCCTTACATAGCACGCATGACATAACACGCATGACATAACTTGCAAAACACGCATGACATGCGTGTTATGCAAGTCATGGCTACAATTTCATACTTATGGTACGCTCGCGCTTGTTTCGCCAACTTCAAATATAAGTAATTTGGCACTACCTGACATTAATGGATGACGAAGGTAAATGACACGTCTAAACACGATAATCACGACATGCATGCCAAGTAACCCATGACTCTATACCAAAGCTCACAGTATGTTCACGGCTGTTTCGCTAGCATCATATATACTGAATTTGGTTTTACATGACGTGAATGGACGCCAAATGTAAATGACACGACCAAACATGGTAATCATAATGTGCGAGCCATGTAAAACATGGCTACACGCCACCTCATAGTGCGCTCTTGGCTGTTTTCCTAGCATCACATATACCGAACTTCGTGTCTCTTGTCGTGAATAGAGGACGAAGATGTATGACTAGGGCAAAATATGATAATCATGACATGCGTGTCCTTTAAGACATGACTACATGCCACGCTCATGATGCGCTCACGGTCGTTTCGCAAGCTTCACATATACTAACTTTTGCAATATGTGATTTGAATGGATGACGAACACAAATGTTAGGTGCAAACTTGATAATCATGAAAGTTAAGTCATGTACGGCATATTATGCGTCCGCCTTCTAACGTTGTTCAGGCGTTAAAGTGACATATCAACCTTCGTAATTCGTGCTTCGCAGCCCATTTAACAGCTCAATACGAGAGGCTCACTACCACTAATGCAGGTCACCACATTTTATCGTATACACGAATTAACTTCACCTCACTCACCAACGCTAAATGCAACATTCCCCACCACATACACAAAAAATTACTCGAACCGCCCCTTCCCTACATTCATTCAACATATCATACTAAGCGTCAAATCCAAAGAGCGAAAGCTGTTCAGAAAAAATTGCATAGAACCAATGACGTGCTCTATTTCAATGCGGCAGAATACCCATCCTCCTCATCCTATGCCCTTCTTGCTGGCGATTATAACGGCAAGGTGCTCACAACGGCATTCATAACTATCAACTCTTCAGAGGAGGTAGAGGATGCTGCCATCGCTTTGGGTCTATTCATCCTCAATGTCTTTATGATTGTGACTCCAAAACTGCCATACGTAACTTTAGTGCAGGCCACATCTCATCAACTGCCCTTTCAATTCTTAAGAAACATCCGCCCACGCAAGACGTTGCTCTCAAAAGGATGCCCGCGCATGCGGGGTTGAGTGGCAATGAGGCGCCTCACAACTGTGCTCGAGGAATGACCGGCCGATTGCAGGCAACTGATGGTGCCTTAGACTACGTGACCTTCTTCAGCGCGAGAGATCATCTTTAGACCTTTCACGTTAGCCTACAGCGCACTATATACCCCCCCTTACACCATGGAGTTTTCACGCTACCTTGAAGTACTACGGCGCCAGTTACAGGCGCGTACGTTTCCTACCCCATCTTTTCGCCACCTTATACACCCTGCGATATACCCCTCCCCTTTGTGCATTTTCTGTGCAAAGAGGTAACCTAGACCATATCATGTGGGGGTGCACTCAAAACCCACCACACCGATTCTCAAAAATTAATTTTTTTGTAAAGGCAGGCAGCGTTGAAATAACTTTTCCTCAAAACCAACATGTCCCTATTTAATTTAACCACCTATTTAAATTGCAAAATATTGAATATTTATTTAATGGGAGGTAATCTTTGTCAACAGTTTGCATTAAATGGGTTATTCACACCAGCTGTGATAAGTGACTAATGAATGGCTTTATTCCTTAAATCTTTGACATATGTGTAACTAATGACTTAAGCTATGCAGTAACTAGAATAAGTATCATGGACTGCATATCAAGGAAGTAATGCTAAAAAAACAAAAATAATGGGAAAGGAGCCAATTTAGACTGAACCTGTTGGAGGATTCAGCTGTGAACTGAAAAATATTGGATAAATTTCTTTTATTCAAGTTCACTGCGCAGATATATATGTTGTAAATCATTGTGCGAAATTTCAGTTCAAAGATACGGTGAGAAACACGTTATGAAAGTTTGCGTCGCCACATTTGGAGCAATAGGTTATTTTCATAAAGAAACGTAAAGAAAGATTTCTTAGCTTGTAAAAACGCTCACAATCTTCGTATGCAGGCCTAAAAATGCACCATATTTATAGCTGGGACCTTCTGCGGAAGCATTATTGTCTCCCTTTGTTCGCGTGGCTACTTGTCTTTTCTTCCTGGCCTGTTTTGTCCCATTCGCTGACTTGCGTTTAGCATTCTGCATGCGCAGGTGATCCCTGGTGATGCAAGCTTTCGTCGTGTGGTACCCTGGTTTCTATGCCAGCTTGCCTCAGGATATCTAGGGTGCTTACACTCCCATTAGTAAAGTGTGCCACAGCATCATGCAAGGCAAACATTACTGTAGGCAAGCTGACGTAGACCTCTTTGGGTGCCCGCTACCATATTATACCACTGAAACACTCATTATTATTTTGAGTCTTTCCGTGAAGGCACTTCATTAGAAGTTCATCAGAGCACAGATCACTGTAGACAGTTTTAACTTGGTTGAGCCGATCATTTGGAAGTCCTTCTTTGTGTACATATTTCCCTTAGTCGAGTGATTCGACCCTTTTGTATCCGCACCAGCTTTTCGGTCCAAGTGGATACAGGCCATATCTCGGCTGCTTATCGGTCGAGCTTCAGTGGAAAAGACTGGCAAGGGTAGCCTTTTTTATTGCACAAATGTTGGCCACATTAGCCTTTACGGCGATGCCATAGTAGTTTAGCAGGTGATCAATAAGGGCATCAGTGAGCTTTCCGTTACCACCGAGTCCACGCACTGTCTTCTTCAGTTTTCTGAGGCAGCAGCCAACACGCTTATGGACATGCCCAAAACATTCCAGTTTCTGCACACTGTCCTTTCCATACATGTCTTTGACAGCGGCATAGCTCTTGGAATTACTATCACCGTAGCACTGCAGGTACTTCAAATCTCTTTCGCCTTTCGACCTTTCGAATATTCGGTATAGACCAACCGTCTCCATACTGCCAGCACTTCCTTCATCGTTTGCTTGACAGGAAGTGAGATTTGCCTTCCATTCCTGGTACGAAGCACTATCTTGCCTCAACTTGCTTTTAGTTTTACAAGACTTACACGAACTAGAAAAGGGCTCAACATCAATAACCTTACCCGTGTCAACAGAAATCACAGACACAACAATTCAAAGATGAATGGCCACGCTTCTGCCACGTGCCATCACCTTGAACACCACACTCGGCACTCCCCACAACATGATAAACTTCCGCAGCAGCATCAGTAATCGACTTCGACGCCACTTCTCCTGCTGCTGCAAAAAGCCGAGATGACAATTTGTCGTAGGCGGAGTGACGTGGAGGAGCAGGCATTTTCATTACTTTGGAAAAAGTTTTTTACACCAGCGTGCCCTTTTCCTAACTGGCGCATCGCGTAAACCATACGCAAATTGTCCTCATTGAAACGACCAACCTTTCTCGACATATGAAATGGGCGCTTGAGCCCACAGTTGGTACACACGACCACACAAGCCGAGAATATTCTTTGGTGAGAGCGTTCCTCGAGCTTCAGTGTTGTACTCATGCATTCGGAACAGAAAAAAAATACCAATGTGCGTTATCCTGTCCCCATGGAGCGCAAAATTCTCTAGTGCAGCCTGCTATGCCTTGTGTATGTCCCCAAGCTTCTTCGCTGTCGCTAAAATACCGGCGTCTGTGTCAGTAGGGCAGCCTCGTCTTTGCTTGCTTGCTCGTTCCTTTCTTTTGTGGCTCTCACCCACTAAGGTGGATTGGCCAAGAAGCCGGTGGTTAATGCAAGTTAATACCTATAGATTTTCTAAATTAGGCGAATATGATTACTGTGTTTTGACTTTAAAATAATTTGGCGCAATGTCAAAAAAAGAAAAAAAGAGGGGGGAGAAATAATAGAATTGTCGAATATCTGAGGTGGAATCGTTTATAAGAAATTCTCCTGAAAGTTGAATCATTGCAGTGTATCAGCTAAAGAATAAGTGGTAGTGTGGCCAGTAAAATTTGAGAGCTGATCACTGACTCAGCAAGGTTCTTCTTCTTGTGTTATAAATGAAATCGCAGAGAGCCCCGCAGATGTTATTGTCGCTGTGTCTCAATGAAGTGGCCTCAAAAGACAAAATATTGGGAGTATTAAGTTATATTCCTAATTTTTCGAATAAAATTTCGAAGCAGTTTTTTCTTTGTTTTTTGAATCGGTGGCATCTGATAAGAAATTGGTCGATATGTTCAGGTTCGTTACAGCTTGAGCACAGAGGGGATGGCACCAGAGCAGACCTGTCATCGTGTAGGGATTTCCAGCAAACTTGCGCTTCCTCGTCTTCTGTGTTCTGCACTTCCCCATGCTGGTGGTATTACGGTCCAGGTGGCCTAAGGATACAGCCCTAGTAGCGTTGACACGTGGAACAAATGCAGAACAAAGCCTGACGTAGCCTGATCAAGGCAAATAACTAAAATTCCCATGAGCATCGTGCATCTGCCTTGGCTGTTGTTAGAGATTAACGAAGACTTTTAAACACAAAGTTGTATTTATTGACATCATCTTACATAACAGTCACAAAGAATGCCAAAAATTTTTTATTAATCATTATTATAGATGAAACAACACTTGCTTTTGAAAGCGATTTTTCGAAATCGAAACCACAGTTGGAAATGTGGTTTTTGGTTTTGCTATTGGAGCAAAGGGTATAGAAAACTCGCATTTACTCGCAAAGTAATGACCCTAAGAGGATGATTTTTGTGACAACATATATGTGAATGTTTATGCGTGCAAAAAAAACAAACACTAAAAATTTATTTCGTGAAAAAATGACTTTTGAAGGTGGTCTACCACCTTATTAGTAAGGAGGAGTGGGAGTCTGCTCTGTGTAGCTCGGCGCCCGAAGTCCAGGACCAGATCTCAGATTGGGCAAGATGGTAGCGAAGAGCCACGCTGAGTAGGCCCCTCTGACACTCCACCAACGCACCTTTCCCTTTTGGGATAACTAAAGTTCTTCTCCTTCTCTTGATCTGTACCTGTGAGCACGTTTGGTGCGTTTTTTGGGCGTGAAAAACGCGGAGACTGTTTCCATCAGCTTGCCTTCTACGCATGACCTTCCAATTTTTGCTATTGCGTTCATTGCTTTGCTTTTGTGGCAAAGCAGCGGCTTTTATAGATTCTTGCTCATCTCCAAAACCCTATCAACAATTCTCGGCTCATAGAGCATCGTAATGTTCGAAAGCTTTGCAATTGTTTTTGCTAATTTTGGTGAGATTGCAAATAGTGGGCTAAAAGTCTAATTGAATTGGAAGCTTACGCCAGCCGCAGCAATAACACTGGAAGCTTCCGTGGCTACCATGTAGAATATGGCACATTCCAGAGATGATGATATCATTGACGGCCAATGCCCTGTTCGTGGCTATTAGTCTACAACGTACATTACTTGTAACGCAACCTTTCGTTTTCGGGTACAAGTTTGCCTAAATAAAAATGTTCAGTCTCAAAACGCTGCCTTTGAACATTATCAACTACACCGACACTGACAATACTGTATTAAACTCCTCAGTCAGTGCACTGCGGCCAACGCTGGAATTCTCTGCGATGACATCGAATTTATGCGGTTTGCCTTGGGCGTCACGTTACCGTGTTTGTTACGCTTAATCACCGAGTGCAACACTCAAGGATGTTGCTTCGAGGGTCAAATACCGGCTGCAGAAACTGCTGTATTAAGCGCCACACAAGGCAGTGCCATCAATGGGGAACCTCGAGCAGCGAGAGCTTTAGTGACGCGACAGCAACGCGAGGAAAGCAACATACCTTTTCTCGTTCATGTTTGAACCTATTAGCTTATCTTCTCGCATCATTGACACACTGCATTGTATACGGGTTGAGCAAACGCTCAATTTACTGTGCAAAGCACGCCATGATGTTTCTCTGCTGAGTAGACAACATTTCTAATTAGTGCATATCAAGTAGTATTGTTATTTATTTGTTTCTTTATACCCAGCGTGTGCTGGATTACCCTATTGTTGTTCCCTAGCGAATGAAAACAACTTCAGTTTCTGGTAACGCTAAATCATGAGCACGGGTGTCCGTCGCGAACGTGGCCATGCTTTCCCTCAGTTTCTGAAATATGCTCTGGAAGGCTGACGTCGCTTCTACCTCTCTTTCGGTAGTTCTGTAGTTATCTTCTATTTTATGCTGAAATTCGTACAGGTGGTGATAAACGACTTATTGTTAACGAACCACTTTTGGGAAGAGTCTGTGGGGCAGAATACACCTATCTTAACTTTGTTCTATCGTCCTATCAATTCACATCGCCCAGGTGGACTAAGCCATCGAGCCGATTGTCGACGTCCTTAGCAGGCTCGCCATGGGTTGCAGCAAGCATGGCGTGCTGCGAGCCAGCAACGTAAACCCCGGTGTCATACTATATGTCTCCAGTGCCTGTATTGCCAGGATAAAACAAAATCTCATCAGATATTGCAGGCCGTACACCCGAGACAGTCCTTGAAGTCGCACTGTTTTGCTTCGATAGACTGCTTCCAGTGTTGTTAAAACGGTGTCGCCGGCTTCTTTGGGGCCAGAGTACATTGAAGTGCACTCTTCCGTCCCACGAACTTTTTGTCACGGACAAAAACAACTGATAACATTTGGTTGGGACTACTCTTATATTTACTGAAGACTCGTTGCAGTCTCATTTGCACATACAAGCTGCAACATTCCACAACACAAAAGCACATCGAGAATGCTGTCGTAAATACTGCAAAAACAAGCATTTCTGAAGATTTATAACGTGTCTTCTTTTGACTGCTGCGAAAAGATGCAGAAGTACCACTCATGCGAGTGTCTTTATCTTTCTAATATAAAATCAAGCTGACCTTATCACGCAAACATATTTAGAAACTACCTTCAAAAAATTATCTAGAACAAGCTATAGAACAATGCAACGTAAGATCATCATACCTCCTCTATCATGTTTTAGTGATATAAAGAAGACGCCGCATTTGTAGCTGTCAAAAAGCGTAAAATAACCGCTCGTAACTGTGGTATAGGCCCGCACCTAGAGGTACAAGAAAATACAAAGAGATCTTGTAGAAAAATCACTTTTACTGAATTACTTCATACTTGAAGACACAGCCGGCTGAACAAAACTCTTTACCCAAACCCAGTACCTTCTAGGTTGAACGACGTTGAATGACTCGCTTCTTCAATATCTGGCTTCACATTTTTTACTGCAATAGCAAATATATTGTTACCACATGTGAATACCCTTCGCTAGATATTTTAGCCAGGCTGGGCGCGCTCATGACATATGTATATGTAATATATATATATATATATATATATATATATATATACGCAAGAAAAAAAAGAATTCTGAAAAAAAACTTCGCGCGTCGATTTGAACTCGGAAGCTTTGAGTCGTGAATGCAATGTGTTAACCACTAAGCCACCAAGACGAACTTATTTAACCAAGAAAAATATCACCAGTAAAGTGCACAAAACATACTTCATGAGAAGTCAGGCAACACACACAAGCGTCATGAACGGCCAGCCACTTCGGAACGGGGCCAAAAGTCTCAACAACACTGCCCACTTGAGCAGCTGCTTCTCGGAAGACAGATCTCGTCGACCATGGTGGCTCGGCATGTTTATAAATCATGCGACTTCTCCGTAGAGAATAAAGTCCCAACAATGTAAACAGGTCATAAGGAGTATTATCAGTCAGACTCTTTTTGAATGGGAGGAAACTATACCTTGAGCTGTGATTAGAAGTTCTTTTCTTATTGTTCTTTTTAGAATGTTTCAAAAATAAAAAGCGTCACGACAATGAATAAAACAATGCTCTATAGTCTCAGGTTATTTACTGAGTCTAGAATTCACTGTCAAGGGTACATATATTAATTTTTTCATTCAGCCACGTTTTCACTGACAGCATGGAAGTGTGCAGTTCAAAGAAAAATGTTTTCGCTGAAGGCGATATCCCCATTTTACGCACACGAAATAATACATCGTGACCAGGCGAAAGCGAATATGGCTTTCCATAAACAGGTTCGGGAAAAATGTTATTCACAAGTGCAGCGGTTAAAATTGTTCTGTCAATAGTACACGAATACTGTAAGGTAAACCTGGCTTCGAAAAATTGACAGTATCAACAATTTCTTTTAGGAATCTCCGCAGCGGCAATTCCTTAGCAACGCTTGTTGTGACATGAATAAAACGAAGGCACTAATATAGACGGTTACGAAGAACCGCTAAAAGAAATGGGTGGCAGACCCATTTCTTTTAGCGGTTCACAAAAATCGCAACAACTGTCGCACGAACAAATGCACAAGGCCAATGCTACCCTTTTCAAGCGGAAGAAAAAGATTGTCTCTTCACATGGGTTCCCAGGAATAGCTCCAAATAAAGCAGGCAAATATCCTATGAAAGGCTTGAGTGTGTACACGGAAGCAGTGCAACACCTGCAGAATATAAATAAGCTTTGATACAAGGAATATATTGCATGCTTTTGCTCTGGCAAAAAAACGTTTGCAGCATATCCACGGAGTGAATGATTGAGAGTGGGGCGAAGCATTCTTCCGTCCATGCGTCTGTCTGTCTGACCGTCCATGCGTCTGTTCCTGCGCCCGTTCCTGCGATCGTTCATGCATCCGCCCCTGCGTCCGTTCATGCGTCCATCCATGCAATTGTCTGTGTGTCCATTCGTCCATCTATTCAACACTCCAAGTCCCACTATCTCGTATCTTTTTATCATATATTCCACATATAGAACCACCGCCATTCAGTGGGCATTCCAAGAACTACGAGAGGTGGCCACACGCACACTTTCTTACGGCTTGCGCTTCGGTCTACTTCCCACCTTCAACCACCTTGAGTTCATGGTATTTACTAGTTCACTGTATTCATGGCACTGCGTCCCAATGCTCACTAAACCTTTCTAAAACCAAGGAGGTTACGCCCAGCGAGTATAACGTGGCAACCTTTTCCTGTCAGATAGCGCTCAATGTACATGCCAGTGGCTGCTAATGTGAAATGAGAGACAGGAGAATTCAGCTTTTAATTTCTTACGGCTTGCGCTTCGTATCTGCGTCCCACCTTTAAACCACCTCGAGTTCATTCATGGTATATACTAGTTCATTGTATTCATGGCCTTGCGGCTCAACGCTCGCTAAACCTTTCTAAAACTAAGGAGGTTACACCCAGCGAGTATAATGTAGCAACCCTTTCTTGTCCGATAGTGCACAATGTACATGCCAATGGCTCCTAATGGGGCTCGCAGCGTGCGCGTTGACTAAAAGCCGAATGCTCCTGTCTCTCATTTTTCATTAGCAGTCATTGGCATGTACATTGAGCACTATTTTTATTGTTAAACAACACACAGAAGAAATCTCTCTCCGGCACCACCTTGGAGGTCAGATGTTATACCTTGCAGGTCAAAGCGTTAGACTAGTTACATACTACGCGGGACGAATGGGTGCCGCTATAAGGAACTTCGCCCCTAAATTGGAAAGCTCCCGCCAGTGCCTGGTTACCACTTTTCAGCGAATCGTAGTTATCGCAGCGGTCCAGTGTGGGCCGCTGTTACTGAAGTTATCGAGAGGCACACCAAGGCATTTCATAGTGTTCGCATTCCAATGAATATTGGCGAAGATCGAAGGAGTTTGGGCCCACATGCCTAGCCAGACTCCACTACTTTTATCAAAATTTATGCTGGGGCCGGCGATCTCACAGAAACGTAAAGTAGTGTTGACTGCTTCTTTAACGCTAGGTTTATCACCGCAAAAGAAGGCAATGTGGAACGTCTTCCGACGTACAAACAGGAAGGTATTTCTATTCACCACTTACCGCTGGTATAGGCATCTCGTTCGGGAACAATCATGCTTTCAGCGTTACCAGCAAGATGGCGCAGTGAGTGCGCGTGCGGGCGCCTATCAGGAGGGGGGGGAACTATTGCGTTTTCAGCATTACTAGCAAGATGACGCATTGAGCGCACGGTGGCGTGCGTTCTCATTTTCTACGCCTACTTTTGCCCCTCGGAGTCGAGGTCGACGCTCGCTCGCACGTCCTTATCTCGCGGTGGGGGATGATCGTACGTCTTGGCTGGGATTGGGTTTTCAATAGGACATTTCTGCTGTAGTTGCCGGGTGCATAAAGTTCGATTCAATCGTTGCACAGTATCTGTTTGCGAAAAGTACGCGATTTTCCGACACAGTGAAGTAACAACTAAGCAACATAATCTTCTATACCTGTGAGTACTTTGTGCGTCATTTGTGCGTGAGAAACGCGCCACACGTTTCGGTCTGCTTTCATTTGGCGCGTTTACTTTTAATTTGTTGCTATCGCGTTCATTGCTTCACCTTTGCTGCAAAGCTTAGTCCAGTTTATAGATCGCGATAACATTGTGAGTAGAGTCCGTGCAATTTATAGTATGAACTGAAGACTGGTAATTGGATTGGTGTGCAATAAAAATACAGGGGGCGCTCATTGCGCGCCTCTATTATAGAAGTAAGGCCACGGTTCAAGCATTTTTCCAATCGTAAATGGTCGGCT
Organism: Rhipicephalus annulatus; assembly: GCA_013436015.1. NCBI lineage: Eukaryota > Metazoa > Arthropoda > Arachnida > Ixodida > Ixodidae > Rhipicephalus > Rhipicephalus annulatus. The sequence continues at coordinate 11,962 of WOVY01007950.1, forward strand.
GTGGAGTCGGTTCAAGCGATCACTCAGATAAGCACGTTGTTGATCGTATTGCGAACATTTTAAAAGAATTCGCTTGATATCAAAAAATTGATATCTGGACGCAACAGATATTGTTCTTGAAGTGTCACCTCATAAGCACACAAGGTATCACCAATTCACCCGTATTTTTTTGGTGTGTGAACGGGTTCTTTTACGAAGCGCATGGGCATAATGCCTTTGGTATAAGCGGAAGTGGGCAGCTGAGGCCCGGTTAACTCGACCGTGGAACTGAACGGACGTATTTTCCATCGCTCTTCCAGTCCTTGAACGCTTCCATGGGTCTTCATCCACGACGCTCCCGTTGAACAGACCTACTTCGGACTTTCTGGTGAGGACTTTCTCAGCCAAGACTATTTAAAGTGTTTCAAAACGTTAAAGTGCTCTTCTCAACAACTTTCTGGTGACCAAGCATGGTCAATACATCGGCGTCTCCGTGATGCCACGTTCATACTGAGCATTCCGGCCGCCGAAAATGCTTCCGAATCCGGTTCGGCGGTGGCGAGATCCGCCGAAAGGGCCTCTCCGTGCCGATCGCTCTGGAACGATTTTTGCGGCGTCTGCCGCCGAATCGGTCACCGCGGACCAATAGGAGCGCTAGTCAAGGAATTCTGAAAAATGTGGCCAAGCCCCTACTCACTTGTTAGCCACAGTCCACGTAACTGAATGTTGAAACCACGGGAGTTTAACCTACTCTGTGCTTACTTCGCCTCTGTATTTCGTGAAAGAGGTGACCGAGCTTGCTGTTCGCGTGACAGAGCTTGTTGCGGTCTTGCAGAGCAAACGAACCCTTCAACGCCGCTGGCGTCGTGGTTTTTCTGCTCTTCGTGCATTACAAGACAGCCACTTGCCAGTAAAGTAAGCAGTACTGTCTTTTCTTGCTCTTGCGTACGAGAATCGTCGAAGTATACACCACCGGATAGCGTAGTAGCGTTTGCGAGCCGCGACAACAACCGGGTGACAGCGCATCCATCCCGCGTTCGCCCCGTAGTAGATGGCATAATCGGCGGGCGCGGGGGTGTCCAGTGCGAACGACGCTGCGTTTCGGCGGCAGGGGAATTTTCGGTCACTCTAGAAAGCGGATGTTTCAGTATGAACTAGGCCTTACACCACACAGACGCTGCTGCAACTATCGGTGCTTAGCCGCATTCGTGCGAACGCCGAGCGCGTTGCAGTGATAATTGGTGTGTGCCTGATGTACACTGCTTAGGCATGGCTTCTCCGGTTTCTACCATCCAATCAGGAGCAATGTATGCAACAGACACCGACGAATATCCAGTAGATTCCGACGATGCTTCTTGGTTCACTGCTATTCGACAACGCAAGCCAAAGACCACAAAGAATGCTGCACCCAAGCCCTTGTCTGCCAAAAATCAAGTGACCTCGCCGCGACACCTGCCTAGTGAATGACTTTGAAGGGGGTTTTCCGACCCCGAGAAGGCCTTCGCCTCATTGAATGGGCGCATCACGTGTTGGCACGCGTCATATGCATGACTGCTGGGCTGTCAGGAAAAAAATGGCAACATTTCCACGGAGTGAATGATGGAAAGTGGTGCGAAGCATTCGTCCATCCATGCGTCCATCTGTGTGACCGCCCATGCGTCTGTTCGTGCGCCCGTCCCTGCGTTCTTTCATGCATCCGCCCCTGCGTCCGTTCATGCGTCCATCCATGCATCTGTCTGTGTGTCCATTCGTCCATCTATTCAACATTCCAAGTCCCACTATCTCGCATCTTTTATCATATATTCCACATATAGAAGCACCGTTATTCAGTGGACATTCCAAGGACTAAACGAGAGGTGGCACACGCACACTTTCTTACGGCTTGCGCTTCGGTCTACTTCCCACCTTCAAACCACATTGAGTTCATGGTATATACTAGTTCACTGTATTCATGGCACTGCGTCCCAATGCTCACTAAACCTTTCTAAAACCAAGGAGGTTACGCCCAGCGAGTATAACGTGGCAACCTTTTCCTGTCAGATAGCGCTCAATGTACATGCCAGTGGCTGCTAATGTGAAATGAGAGACAGGAGAATTCAGCTTTTAATTTCTTACGGCTTGCGCTTTGTATCTGCGTCCCACCTTTAACCACCTCGAGTTCATTCATGGTATATACTAGTTCATTGTATTCATGGCCTTGCGGCTCAACGCTCGCTAAACCTTTCTAAAACTAAGGAGGTTACACGCAGCGAGTATAATGTAGCAACACTTTCTTGTCCGATAGTGCTCAATGTACATGCCAATGGCTGCTAATGGCGATCGCAGCGTGCGCGTTGACTAAAAGCCGAATTCTCCTGTCTCTCATTCCCCATTAGCAGCCATTGGCATGTATATTGAGCAGTATTTTTTATTGTTAAACAACACACAGCAGAAATCTCTCACCGGCACCACCTTGGAGGTCAAATGTTATAGCTATTTCGGGTATGTGCAACTGGTGGTTACGTACTACGAGGGACGCACAAGCCACGCCATAAGGAGCTTCGCCACTAAAATAGTTGAAAGCGCCTCAATGCGCTGCGCGTCAAGGAGGAAGAAGTTGGCATTTGAGCCGCGCGGCGCGTGCAGCGCGATAATAAAAAAATCAGTTCGAAAACCGAAAGCTGTCAGGACTGGATCTTTCCCGTGTAAGCTCCGACAGTTAATGGTGACCCGATAGCGAACACACAGCCCCAATCATCGCGCATGGATCCCACCGGCTCTACCACCAATCCTACCGGTCCTGACGCCCAAGAAGACGCCAGACCTAGCGGTGCTTGCAGTCGCTGCTGTTCAACATGTCAACCTGCCACCATTTTGGCCCAACAGCCCCAGCACATAGTTTCTGCAGGTCGAGGCGCACTTCCGTCTACGGCAAATCACTAGCCAACAGACCAGGTACTGGCATCTGGTATCCTGCTTACCTCCGGACGTAGCCGACGACTTAGCTGATATTTTAGCGTCGCCGCATCCGGCCCTTTCCTACGACACGTTGAAGGCAGCTATCATTTCCCACAAGTCTGAGTCCGAACACAGCAGACTCCAACAGCTCATCACGGCTACAGAGCTCGGTGACCGTCGCCCATCACAGCTCCTGCGACGCATGCGCCAGCTTCTTGGTGGCCCCTCCGCCCCTCAAGAGGAGAAGCTGTTACGTGAGTTGTTCCTCCAGCGCTTACCGCAGAGCATGGTCCCGGTCCTCGTAGCTGCAAAAGATGTCCCCACTAGACACACTCGCTGAAATGGCTGACCGAGTGGCGGACTACTCGCGGGCACATAGCCTCAATGCCGTTACTACACCGCCACCGGCCACCGCTTGCAGACCCGGCGCTCGCGAGCATCGAGAACCGTGTGGACGCCCTTATCAGGCGCCTCGATGACTTTGTACCTGCGCATCTTCGACCGTCATCCAGGTTCCAGATACACAGTCGCTCATCGACACCCCCACGTTCTCCGGAACTTCGGCCACCCGACACGCCGTGGGACGTTTCATCCTCAACCGTGTGCTGGTACCACCGCCGATTCGGTGCCGCTGCTCACAATTGCACTCGCCCGTGCTCCTGGTCGGGAAATACGATGACCAGCCACTGACGGCGGCAAGTGGTACTGGTCGAAAGTCATGCCGCCTTTTCTATGTTTCTGATAAGATCACTGGCGCTTGCTTCCTAGTCGACACAGGAGCCCAGGTTAGCGTCATCTCGGCCTCGTTTGCAGATCGCTGTCGCAACGAACAGACCTGCCCACTGCAAGCGATCAACAATTCCGCCATTCGAACATACGGCCAACGCTCTCTTACACTTGACCTTGGACTACGCCGTAAGTTCCGCTGGATTTTCATCCTTGCGGACGTCTCGCAAGCTGTTGTTGGAGCTGACTTCCTCAGTTTTTTCAACCTTGCTGTGGACATGCATGCTCGTCGCCTCATTGATCTCAACACCCGCATCTCCATCAACGGTGTACTCTGTACTTCCTCTCATACGGGACTGCGAGCTCTCACACCTGCTTCGCCGTATGCAAAATACTCGACGACTTCCGAGTATCACGAAGCCGCACACCAGAGAGTCACCGGTGAAGCATTCCATCACTCACCACATTGTGACAACTGGACCTCCGTTTTTACACGACCCCATCGACTATCTGGAGAACGCCTCGCCATCGCCCGCGGTGAGTTTGAGCACATGCTTGAACTTGGCATTGTGCGGCCTTCCTCCAGCAACTGGGCGTCGCCACTCCACATGGTGCCAAAGAAAGATCCTGGCGACTGGAGACCATGTGGGGATTACCGCACTCTCAATGCCCAAACCTTACCAGACCGCTATCCACTTCCTCAAATACAGGATTTCACAATCAACTTGGCTGGGTGCACAATCTTCTCTAAGATTGACTTAATGAAGGCTTACCATCAGATTCCTGTAGAACCCGCCGACATTCCGAAGACGGCCATCACCACCCCCATTCGGTCTGTTTGAATATGTGAGGATGCCTTTTGGATTGCGCAACTCTGCACAGACCTTTTAGCGCACTATCAACGAGGTCAGGCGAGGCCTCTATTTTGTATTTGCCTAGCTTGATGACCTCCTTGTAGCAAGCTCATCCGGCCCTGAGCGTGAAGCCCACCTGCGCACCCTGTTCCACCACCTGGATGATTACGGCTTCGTAATTATTCCAATAAGTGCGTCTTTGGCGTCGCTACAATGGAGTTCTTAGGCCACCTTGTCACTCCTAAGGGTATCCAACCACTCACCAGCAAAGTGAAGGCTATTCAAGACTTTCCACCCTCTACTTCACTCAAGAGACTCCGAGAATTTCTGGGCCTACTAAACTTCCATCGCTGCTTTCTTCCAAAGTGCGCCACATTCCTGAAGCCCTTGACCGACCTATGGGCTAAAAAGAAAGACCCGGCTGCGCAACTAGAGTGGCCCAAGAACGCTGGATCTGCCTTCGACACTGCCAAGAAGGCTCTGGCAGACGCTACCATGCTCATACATCTCGTCCCTGATGCCCCAATTCGTCTCATCACCGATGCATCAAGCGTGGCAGTTGGCGCTGCTCTCGAGCAGCACGTATCCGCTTGGCAGCTCCTTGGGTTTTTCTCGCAAAAACTGAAGCCACCAGAGACAAAATACAGTACATTTGCCCGAGAACTCCTCGTGGTATACCTCGCCATCAAACATTTTCGTCAATTATTTGAGGGCCGAGACTTTTACGTCGTTACAGACCACAAGCCCCAAATGTTTGCCTTCCATCACAATCACAGCAATTATACTGCACGGGAGATCCGTCAACTATGCTTTATTTCCGAATTCACTGTGGATCTCAGACACGTCCATGGGCCGGAAAATGCTGCTGCTTATGCACTATCCCGCATACATGCCTTGTCGGCCCAGCCACCACTAGACATGGAAGAGCTAGCAGCTGCCCAAAGAAACGATCCTGAGCTGCATCGTCTTCGCTCTTTATCGGAGTGCCCGCTTCTATTTTATACCTCATTAATAACGTGCGAAACGTCTACTGGTGTCCCTCGGCCCTTCATGCCTTCAGCTTTTCGTCGTGCAATTTTTCATCAATTGCACAACATGAGCCATCCTGGTATTCGTGTGACCCAGAAACTAGTCACACCTCGTTTCCTTTGGCCAAGCATCAATGCTGATGTCCGACGCTGGGCGCGAACCTGCCTCGAGTGCCAGCGCGTTAAAGTTCACCGTCACATTGTCACGGCAACATCCCCGTTTCAGCATCCCAGACGCAAGGTTTTCTCACGTCCATCTCGACATCGTCGGTCCTCTTCCGTCATCGCAAGGAGCCTGTTACCTGCTGACATGTGTGGATCGCTTCACCAGATGGCCGGAAGCATTTCCCATTTCCGACATTACAGCACCAACAGTTGCCAAGGCTTTCACAAACGGCTGGGTGTCGCCGCTTTGGATGCCCCTCTGTCGTCACCACTGATCGCGGTCGTCAGTTTCAATCGGCCCTTTTCACCGCACTTGCCAATATCCTGAGCATTCGACACATCCACACAACTGCCTACCATCCTTCCGCCAATGGCATGGTCGAACGGCTTCATCGACAACTGAAAGCTGCCCTCACTGCTCACCAGCCAAGGGAACGTTGGCTCGACCACCTCCCCTTCGTACTTCTGGGCATCCGATCAGCATTGAAAGTGGATCTCGGCTGCTCATCAGCCGAACTACTCTATGGCGTTTCCCTGCGTCTTCCAGGAGAATTCTTCGAGCCATCATCGCCACCTTCCACTCACGATGCCTCCACGTACATTCGAGAGCTGCGCACCACGTTTCGGGACCTTGCTCCTGTGATTCCTGCCGACCGACACCCCCAGTCTGTCTTCGTCAGTCAGGATCTGCATGACTGCAGTCACGTCTTCGTTCGGCGTGACCAAATACGGCCATCACTAACAACAGCCTATGATGGCCCATTCCGCGTACTTCATCGTACACCTAAGAAGTTCACGCTGGACATCAATGGCCGTGAAGACGTCGTGCCGCTTATCGACTGAAACCTGCATATATCGCCGCTCTCGCGGCCGCGGGGTTTCAGTCTAAAGTCTGGATGCCAACATCCAAGCAGGTCCACTGGGCGACTCCTCTGGTGATTCCTACGGCTCTCGCTCTACGGGGGAGCCCTGTAGCGCCTCAATGCGCTGCGCGTCAAGGGGGAAGAAGTTGGCATTTGGGCCGCGCGGCGCGTGCAGCGCGATAATAAAAAAATCAGTTCGAAAACCGAAACCTGTCAGGGCTGGATCTTTCCCGTGTAAGCTCTGACATAGTCAACAAGCTCCTTTTTTGCGTCCAAGCGGACTCCAATATAGCTATCGCGAGCACACCAGGCGAAACTATTGCTACAATGTTGCAAGCCGTCACTGCATTTTATCTAGGATTGCAGAGATATGTGTAGCAAGAGAGGAAGTGAGGATGACGCTACATATGAAATGCAAGCTTATGTAGCCGCTCAAGACGACTCTCGCAAAGGAGTCGTAATTGGCCCCGAGAAGAATACTTCACCCACCGAACTCCCCAACAACATCTACGCACCCGACGCCGAAGTCTTGTTCGCCCGAATTATGGGATCGACAGACACGGCATTGATAACTTTTGTATGTAGGCTTTCAAGTTCCACGTTATGTCTACTACTACAGCGCGGAATACTGATGCTACATTCACTGACCTCGCAAACAAGTTTGCACAATCTGCTTTGCATTTGGACATCGGGCACACGTATGTCCCACCCCAACAAAACACTGATGCTAAGTATGTGGAGTTGAGACACCAACGCTGGAGCACTGATGTACAACGCAATGCGTCCACTGCAAGGTTGATCACCAAGCTACGCACCCCAAATGTCCTGCGAGGTAATAGAAACCCCCAAACAAGCATTACGTCTAGAAAGCACTGGTAGCGAACGCGTTGGCATCACCACCTACATCACCACTCAAGGGACACCAGCCCAGGTCCAGAACGCTGTGCAGCCAATGCAAGAGCAGAGGAAAGTCTCAGGACAGGGCCTTGGAATCCCTAAAAAACACGCGAATAATGGTATCTGAAACCAGCGCCACCACCATAGGACTGATGCCCCAAAAGAACAGAACCGCGAGTGCAGAGAGACTAGAATCGCCGCCAGCCAAGAATCCAGCGCCCACTTGACAGACGCCTTCGGCTAAGGTGAGTTGGCCAGCGGGGCCTCCCAGCCTGAAATCTTTCACCCTAACGTACCTCTCACATCTAACGCATAACTGTACTAAGCAAGAGCTGCAAGTTGCCCTTACAAAACTGAGAGACTCGCTCAACAAAGAAGTAACCAGAATGATCACTCAGACAATTATTGCTTTCCATGCACAACTTAGAGATATGTTAAAGGTCCATACCCGAGCACTTGTAGCAGAGCTATACAGCAAATACTAAAAAGCTTCGCGTCATTTAGTACAGGGCCCCACGACTCATTGCCACTAGCTACAAACACCAAAAGTCTGACCAAGCGACCCCATCCTTATCTCCGCCCATCACTCTTAACTCAGGACACAGAACAAAAAGACCAAGATGGGCTCCACTAGTCCTGCCTTCACAATGTGGCAATACAACTGCAGAGCGTTTTGACGGAAGAGTAGCTCCCTGCAAAAGTACACTGCCACTTTCGCGCACCCTCCGAATATCGTGGCTCTGCAAGAGATGCACTGCACACCTACATTTTCAGGCTTCCAAACATACACAGATCAAGAAACACCATCACTTCTCGCAATATTCGTATCCAAACACTTCACAACTATAGAACACATACTGACGTCATTCATTTCACATGTGCTGGTTGAAATTATTCCTCAGAAACGCAGTCAGCAGAGCTTGTTTATACTAAACATCTACAGCTCCCCTAAAATAGGAGGGACGACTTCGGGTACCTAATAGCAGAAATGTGCAATCTAAGGGGAAACAAGTTGTAGTGGTTGGCGATTTTAATGCCCCATACACGTCATGGGGATACCTATAGGCCTGCTCACAGATCCGCAAGAGCCAACCAGAATTGGAACCAGCGCAGCCAGAGATACGTGCCCGGACCTAACCTCTGTAAAGAGACTAATACCTGTGTCACACGAGGGTGCAAAAAGTATTTGAAATAAGCGGTCTTTTTACGAAGTTGAAGACTTTTAACAAAGAGGTGTTGCGGCGCAGACACACGGCAGCAACAATTTCCTTTTAGTGTTTTCCTTCGAAGACGCTAGCGAAAGCGTAGCGCCAGCAGTTAAAGGAAAAGCAATGAAAGTTAAACGATGTATCAAGATGTACAAATTGAAGACTTGTTGCACTGCTCGTTTCTTCGAATACATTTAAGAATAAGAGATGAAGAAACACCAATGTGAAAGTTTGTTGCACTAGGTAAGGAAGCATTCCCATAACTAGCGACGTGCACAAGTCCGTCTGGCACCACTGGGCTTTATTTACCGTAATTGTTTTTCGTTGCTCTCGACTGCTCTCGACACGTTATGGGCGACCGTACGAAAGAAATAGCGAGGATCGCAAGCCTCACGGCCTTCCTTCTCGCTCTGGAAAGCGAGGCAGACGCTGCAAAAGCCGCCAAGGAGAAAATCAAGCAGCAACTGCTGTTCAGCAATTCCTTGCTGTGTGCACTGGAGCTGTCGGACAAGGCCTTTGATCGATCGATCTGGGCCTTAAGACGAAACGAGAGGTGGTTCGAGGGAACTGTACCTAACCTCGCTCAGCAGAAATTAAAGCAATCTTTTGAAGTGTACCCGTCCACCTTTTGTTTCATTGTGGAGAGCTTGCGCAGTGAGCTCAAAAGACAGTGCACCAGCATGCTTGAAACCATCACTCCTGAGAAGCGAGTCGGCATTGCCCTATACCAGCTTGACCACTTGAATGACGGGCAAACACACGACTGCCACGCTTTCCTCGCTTGTGCAAAATGGCGCGGCGCGAGACCGAGCGTCACCACGTGATATTGCCGACGCGTTGTAGCTGCTTACGAGAGTAGAAAAGGAAATAACCATTGAAAGAGTGCATTACACCTTCTGCACGATAGGAAATTTGTTTTTACAAAGAGCTTTGGTGACAGAAAAATAAGCATTCGCTCTTTTTTTCCCACCACTCGAAAATTGCTGGCACCCATTGGTTTCGAGGCTACACATTCGGAGCCGTAAAAAAAGATCGACGAACTCTGTTTACGAAAAAGACCGCTTCTGAAAAGGTGTTCGCTCTGTGCCGTGTGTCTGCTGTCAGGAACTCCTTTTCGGAAAAAGACCGCTAACTTAAAGACTTTTAAGTGCCCGTGTGACAGGGGTATAAGCCATTACAACTGGCCAAATCTACATGAAACGTTAGGCAGTGATCATTGCAAAATTTTCACTACACTGCACATCTCCAACCCCCATGCTTCAGAGCGGAAGATCAGTCTCACTTATTGAGATTCATTTAGAAAACAACACGCTCAGACTGACAACAATGGGACACCTTTATATGATTGGCTACTGTACCTGCAAGCTGACCTTGATAAAGCGACCAAGAGGATAAGCACTACAACCGTGATTTCAGAGGTCGACAGGCACCTTCTACACCTGTTGGAAGCACGCAGAATCCTCATAAAACGCTGGCGTAGGGAGACACACAATCACAAGCTTAAACTTCGCATTGCTCAACTCACGTTGCAAGCCGAACAACACACCACAGAGCTCAAGAGGAACAATTGGCACAACTTTTGTAAGTTACCTAATAAAACGCTAAGCACTGCGCGCACGTGGGCCATAATATGAGCCTTTGTTGACCCGTAAAGCACCAAGTCCTAAAGAAGCAGTACCATCTAAACACTTCTTTACAAGCAGGATGAGGACGACAACAGCGTCTTACAGCCGCTTCAAGAAAAGCACGTCGCTGCAGGCCCTCAGCCAAAATATAAAAACTGCCCATATACAAAGTCAACACCGCTGATGCTTATATGACTGTGCACGAAGTACGAGTAAATATCCTTCTGAATATCAAGCACAACACAGCCCCAGAGAAAGGCAACATCCAATACTCCCTCATACCAAACCTAAACGACGAAGATCTAGAACAGGTCAAAGATTTTACAACACTCACTGGAAATCCGGAACGTTACCCCAGCAATAGAGACATGCCAAAATTACTTTAATTCCGAAGCCCGTCAAACCTCTAGATCTTGGAAACCTGCCACCGATCTCGTTAACGTCTTTTCACGGTAAATTATTGGAGCATGTCGTCCTTCAAAGGCTGCAACCATACAGAGATTTTTTCTGGACACACTGTTTGGGTACCGGGCTAATCTTACCACGCAAGACGTAATTCTCTAACTAAAAGAGAAAGTAATAGACAGGCTCACTTCTAAGCAAACTGGAGCTCTGCTTGCCTTGGACATCCACTGTGTGTTTGACAACGTCTTTTACGACCTAATACTGGAGAATCGAGCGTCGACACGTTGCAGACGATGAGTTTACGACTACGTGAAAACATTCTTAACAAACAGGACGGCTACGAATGAATTAAACTTTTTTGCAGTGACGTCATCAAGTTCGCGGGTAAAAACACGCCACAAGCATCGGTGTTATCCCCGATACTCTTCAACATTGATTGATTTGTGGGGTTTAACGTCCCAAAACCACCATTTGATTATGAGAGACTCCGTAGTGGAGGGCTCCGGAAATTTCGACCACCTGGGGTTCTTTAACGTGCGCCCAAATCTGAGCACACGGGCCTACAACATTTCCGCCTCCATCGGAAATGCAGCCGCCGCAGCCGGGAATCGAACCCGCGACCTGCGGGTCAGCAGCCGAGTACTTAAGCCACTAGACCACCGCGGCGGCGCACTCTTCAACATTGTCATAACGAAGTTACCGCCTCTACTCACCACCATTCCAAGTCTGCGACATGCTTTATACGTGGACGACGTCACTATATGGCTGAGCAAAGGCTCAGATGGAGATATACAAGCTGCCCTCCAAAAAGCCGTAAACACAGTTCAAGCACACGCACGATCAGGTGGTCTAACGAGCCCTGCAAATAAGTCGGTGCTTCTACTCATTCGTCATCACCAGCGGAAGCCAGACAACAGCCCGCAAATCGCAGTCACCTTAGAAGAGCAAGTAATTCCCTGCATACAGAAACTCCATGTCCTTTACCTTCATATACAAGCTGATCTGAAGGAAACTCACACAATGAAAATATTAGAATAGCAAGATATGATCTGTCGTATCACCAACCAAAGGCATGGACATCAGGAGCAAGACATTCTACGTATAGTTAACGCTTGCATAGTAAGTCACATCCCCTTCCTCTTTCTTTATCAAACCCTAAGGCTTGCAAAAAAAGAAGACTGGACATTGTCCTCCGTAGAGCCGTCAAGGTGATGCTTGGACTACCTACGTACACATCCACCAACCATCTCCTAGCCATGGGTGTGCGCAAAAACTTGAGGGAACTAACCGAATCACAACGTATTAGTCAGCTACGAAAACTCCGTAGCGCCCAAATGGGAGAGCGGGCTACACGACAGGCTAGGGTAGCATCCGAATCAATGTGGACACAGCACACAAGAGAAACAGCTACCCACAAACTTCCGAGCGAGAATTACAGTCGCGTCACTTCTAGGCAATATGTACCCTGAGCGCAACGCTCAGTGCCGGTAGGCAAGGGTGAAAAACCTGACGCGTCTCATCAATCATTCCCCTTCAAACACTCTTATACAGCGACGCCACTAGACACCACTTCCGCAGTTTCACAGTCATAGCAGGAATGAACAACGATCCCGGCGTAGTAGCCTGAATTAGCGTATTTACAAAGAACATATCTCTGGGCAAAGAGTGTGCCATCGCTCGAGCAATTTCGCACCCTGCCATAAACCTTCCTTACACAGATGTTATTCTGATCTTTACAGACTCAATTAATACCTGCTGTGCCTTTACATGGGGCATTGTCTCACAGCACACACACCAAATTTCGGACACCGCATTCCGCACGCCACACAATTTCCGACTTGTCTGGGCCCCTGGGCACACCTCTCTCCCCGGTCATGACTGTGCTCATGCAACTACCCAAGAACTCACTAAGCGGTGTCTGGAGAATATCCGGAGGAAGAGCTGTTCAACCCAGATGAGGGAGGACACACACAGGGAACTTCTAGGATATCAGGACACTATCGATTACTATAGACGAGAACACATTCGGGTATCCTCCACCACACCGCACGCTCACACGAGAAGATGCAACTGCGGTGCGTCAACTGCAGGCGAACACATTTCCGAACCACTATTTCCTTCACATCCTCCATCCCACTTCTTACCGTGACAAACGCCCTGCTTGTGGTGCGGTACCAACGTTATTTCACGTAGCACTGGAATGTGTGCGTCCGCCTTCCAGGTGCTTTGTCAACTCCTCGCATATTCCTGCCCTACAAGACTGCGAGGCCATGCTGCATGATGAAAGCCCGAGTGGCCAGCGGGCGCTGGTTTGGCGGGGCGCGAGACGCAGCAGTGGCTTTGGAGCTCTGGTCTGAGAGCCCCACCGGACATTTTTTTATGATTGAAAAAAAAATTCTCTTTCTCTCTCTTTGGTGGAAGAGTTTTTGAATGAAAAGAACGTGAATGGGCGGTTCTCTTCCTTTTGCGATTATGGGGCCACTGTTAGTTTAACGCACTAAGCCTAGGAGAACACGCAGACGGCGGGCTACAATGTTGTTTAGTTTATGAAGGTTTGTCTGAGACATACTTTGCATCACTGGTAATGCATATGCAATGGCTTGTCAAACAAGAGCTCATTCTTCAAAGTTGGGGATATGAAATGCCCAGGTTAGCATGTGGTTCAATGTTATGCGAAGGAAATGATGCTTGCGCACAACAGGCACTGTAGTCTGGTTGACCGAGAGGCTGTGCTGGCGGTGACTTCTTCCTATAGAAGATAACACTGCAGATGTCTCTGCTGAAACGTGCATGCCACAATCTCTCAAAAAGCGCCCTGTTATATATGTATGCCTTCCTCACGCAGACCCCTCTATTTCCCACCGCTTATTCCCTGACCACCAGAGGCAGATAGTGTCTGCATACATTGAATAATGTACTGAGTGATAATGGTAAGAGTGTCAGAAGTTGGTGCATTGCTATGTAAATAGTATAAAGTTTAATACACTTCCTTGAGCTACCCCTGCTATGAGGCCTTCCGGTCGTGCTGCTGCAAGTGCTATATGCCTCTAACTTTGGCGCATACCCAACTGGGGGGGATGGGCCAAGAATAAATTGGTTTTACGGACCATTGAAGTGATAACGTAATACATTTGAAAGATCACAGATGAAGAAAATTAGGGTGCTTGATCTAATGTATAGATATAAGAAAAAACTAAAAGTTCTCTTTTCTTGAAATAATTGTATTAAATAAAAGCAATGCTCTACGTTATGTGTACACGCTGGTGTAGAGACATTAGAATGTTATACTTATTATTTCTCCAATGCAGTAGTTTTATTATTACAGACGGACAGCTTATCAACATTTGAGTTTAGTAACCAGAAATAGAGGCTCTTAAGACAAATGACCGGCGAAGATAAATTCTGTTTCTCCGTTTGTATTGCCAATACTGTAAATGATTACTTCACGAACAAAGATGAAGTTTGCACTTGCCACATAAATTTCCCAAACAGCAAAGCTGATCGTTTCTTAGGGGCTTAACATCGGCTTCTTGCCTGATGCTAATGGTGTCATCAATCGGCAGATTCGGAACTCTTTTCCTGGAACTTCTGCTGCATGCGGAGCATGTCTATTCCACTGGCAGATTGAAAGAGAAAGAGAGAAAAAGGACTTTATCAACAGGATCCTGCATGTAGTAGGTGCCGGCCTCACAGGGCATGGTCTACCATACTAATGTTCTAGTCTATCTACTCCTAGAAACACTGGGCCAAGAACTTGAGGATTGAACCTGACCCGACAGAGGATACTTGGGATCCTGCGCCCCACGCTCGCGAGTCACGAGAAGCCTTTCTGCTCTGCCTGGCCATGGCCCACTCGAGCCGCTGGATCGCTCACTTCTGGTATTGGCAGTCCACCAAGCGGATCCGCCGCTCCATCTGCGCGGGCAGTTCTTCGCGGGCGGTGCTGTCGTCGGCACCAGTTTCTCCGCCATGAGATTCCCCAGCCCTGCCGCAGAAATCACCGTCAGCACCGTCGCACCAACCGTCGCCCGGTATCGCGGCACTCCCACGTCTCACTTTTTTGTTCTAGTGTCACCAGTTCTTGTTCACATATACTGCACCACGGGCTTGCGAACATCTCGGGAAATATGTGGCGCACCATCGCCTGGGTTAACGCGCATTCCATTTGTACAGCCCGGCTGAAGCTGGGCGACAAGGAAATTGAGGAGAGGTGGCTGGGTGGCACCGGGACCCATCAGGGCTCGGTGATCACGCCGTTCTTCTTTAACGTAGTAATGATCGAGGTAGTGAAACGTTTCGAAGCACTGAGCCTGGGGTCCAGCACTGCCAATACGCCGACGACGCCGCCGTTTGGGTCACCGACAGCAGTGGCGGGAAGATTGAGTCGAACCACCAGAATGCGGTATGCGCCGCCGAAGCAACGCCCTCGAGCACGGGCCTGTGGTGCTCGCCATAAAAGTCTCAGCTCCTGATGCTGCCACCACCGTGGTGGTTCCGGAAAACGGCCATCCAGGCTGTGGCAGAGAATATCGTGGTCCGGACGGGCAACGAGGCGCCTATCCCGCAAGTTTTCGGGCTGATATCCTAGGGATATTCGTGAAGGGCATCCAGACAAACACCACAGCGATGTAGAATATCGTAACGAAAACTGGGATCGCCACCCACCTCGTGAAGCGGGTGTCCACGAGTTACCAAGGCATGAATGTGAGGGACTCCTGCGGCTGTTGCAGGCCTTCGTCGACAGCCAGGCAGAATATGCGGGAGCCTTCCACCACTGGACCAGAGCGGAGGAGAAGGAGATCGACGCCGCCATCAGGGAGGCCTACAGGAACGCCCTGGCTCTACTGCCATGCACGAAAACGTCGGCCTTGGTGGCTCTGTGGGTGCACAACACACTCTCAGAGATCGGCGAGGCCCAACGAATGGCACATCTAGCTGGACTAAACAGCACGAAAACGGCCAGAAGCATCCTGGAGAGAGTGAGAATCCACCCGCCCGCTCAAGGAGGTGTGGAAGACGACGAACTGAAGAGCCAGGTCTCCCTGAGGGATGAAGTGGCAAAGGGCATCATAGTGTTTCCGTTGCCAAAGAACGTGAACCCGAAGGGCTGGGAAAGATGCAAGGTGAGAGCAGCGGCCCTGGCCAAGCACCACAAGAGTGATAAGAACGCTGCGTTCGCCGACGCGGCTAAACATCCATCGAGAAGATGGCAGATTGATAGTGCTCCCTGCATGTTACTTTGACAGATCTGGAGCAGCTTCGTGGAGAGATGAAGACTGTGGAGCATTTTTCTCTGCTTCGCGAAAAGCGGCATGTTCAAGCAGAAGTAGCAAGTACCCCATGACCTTTGACTTTGGCAACGGCGGGTATGCGAACGGACGCTGGTCGCGTCAGTTGCACCTCTTGCCCAACAGTGCAGCACTTTTCCTTTTGCTACCGTAGCATTGTTGTGTCAGCGTGCTCACTAATGCCATAAGGGAGGCGCGTGCATCCCGTTCCATTCTGACCGACCCCATCTCCACGAGTACAGGTTTTTGCAAACATTTTCTTCAATTTTACACCAAACTGTCCAGTCATTTGCTCCAGCACGAGCACGTGTTTTTTTAGTAGACTCCCTTCGATTGCCCTCCGCCAGAGTGGAGTGCTCAGAGTTAATTGCCCATTTCGAGCCTGCCAAAAAAATTAACTGTGAGTCTTTCCGTGGTGTAGAAAGTGTAAAGTTTAACCACAGCCTCCGCCAGTCAGTCAACAAACTATGTTTGGGTCGTATGTGAGGACAGAATCATAGTTTCGGTCATCGCCCAAGTTGGGGCCGGAAAACCCTGGTCTTCAGCCCGTTCGCGCGCTCTTTGGACAGCCTTGATTATAGAGATGACTGCTTTTGAAGGCTTCTTCCCAGTCCTCTAGTTATTTGAAAGTGGCATTGTGTGACGCCAAACATCACCAGAGCACGTGAGCTAGCGAGCAATAGTCTTTACAGCACTCAGGGCAGTGTGGATGGATTTCCGGAGCAGAGCGACTGAAACTATCACAGACTCGACATGAATGACCATACTTCACTGCCATAACAACAAGCAATCAAGTGCGGCGCAGTATGTATCAGGAACTAGAAAAGATAACGACGGCACAACTCAAGCCCTGTTCCCTGCTACGGTCGATTTTTAGGGATGAAGCTTCTCGTAGTATACGTTTGGCCTGCGTCAGGCCTAATAGGCAGTATCTTCCAAACGAGACGTAACCAGCAGTATAATTACTTGTCGCCTCATTGCCCAGATAGCGTTGGTCTGATAGATGCGTGTCCAATAGTATGAATGGACGGAGGGACCAACAGACAGACAGACAGACAGACGGACAGACAGACAGACAGACAGACAGACAGACAGACAGACAAGCAGGCAGGCAGGCAGGCAAGCAGGCCGGTCGGCAGGCAGGCAGGCAGGCAGATGGACGCTTCGTGCCACTTATCATCATTCACATTGTGAATATGCTGTAATATTTTTATTTTGAAACAATCGTTACCCAGTGGTACAAATGGCTGTCGGGCTACAGTGGAGTCACCTGTCAACCTCGCTCTGGCATCTTTGTAAGCGCGGGCTTGTCGTCGCTCGTGGGGTGCTCGCGCCACAACGGGCTAGCTGGGCGTGGAGAATGGTGGTGGTGAAAAACTGTATTAATTTCAAGGACAAAAAGAACAATAATATACAAGAATAAAAAGCAGCGTTGTGGACAGCCTTCAGTCTGCCGGTTGTGGCGTCCAGCTAGTGCCCAGCTGCTACGTCCTCCGCCCAAGTTACCAGCTGAAGTTGCAGGTCCAGTCTCGTGCTGGACAATAAGCCTCCCACTACTGCGGACTTCTGAGGTGCTAAGAGGCAAGAAGCAAGTGTACTGGACAGGAACAAATTATTTTTTCATAGTCGGCGATGAAGTGGCCACGTAAGCGGCTGGTGAGCGAGTACGTTCCGGGGTGGAAGAGGGCAAGACGTGGGGGGGTAAGAAAGGTGCGGGCTTGAAGTTGGTGTCATGGGTGGTGTTGCTGCGGAAAAAAGATTGGTATGGAAGAGAGGGGAAGGTGAGATGGGAAAGACGGTAGTGCAGTGTGATGTGGTACGTGAGAAGCGCGTCGCACGTATCTGATCATGGCGGGGGCGGGTGTGCTCGGTCGCTCAAGTCGCGAGTGATGGCATCGGCCGCCTCGTAGCCAGGATGGCCCACATGAGCGGGGCACCCAACTATGGTCAATGGGGTGGGAGCAAACGACGCCAGACCACTAGATACCTGTGGCCGGGGGGTGCCAACCATCCAACCGAGTAGTTGTATACCATGGGTTTAGAGCCGGAGAAAATGTATTCTAGCGAAGGCATAATAGCTCCTTCTTCAGCCTCGACAGAGGCGGAAGTAAAGGTGGAGGCAGTAATGATAGGTTGGAGGAAGTCGTCGGTGACTGCAAGGGCGGGGGCTGCGTAGTGGTAATACGGGGCCGCATCCACATAGGCTACGTCGAGTTTGCCGTCCGAACTCACGCCCGAGCGTGGAAGCTCGCGCTGCTTTACGGAAAGGGTGGTGTTCAGGGTACATATTGTTTGGGAGGGGATCAATGGCTAGAAGAGTTGAGATGTGGGGAGGGATGTGCAGTGAGGTGGAAAGAGGCAAAAGAGGGGAGAGCAGAGTTTAAATGTCGAGGGGAAGTGCATGACCTGGCAGTGACAAAAGTCAAATCATTGAGGTAGATGTAGGAAGAGACAGGTCCGACTTATACGCCTGACGAATAAGGCAGTTCAAATTATTTTCCTCGGTGCGAGAAAGAAGAAAGAAATGCGGTAGAGAATAGACGAAGCAGCTGTGAACAAATGCTTGAACCAGATGGCGGAGGCCGTGTTTCCGCATGCCGTGGTGGCGTTGCCAATACTGCGTATGAGGCGCATTGTCTACAGTGTACAGTGTTGCTGAGTTGAGCGATGAGGGTAGTGTGCTTGCCATTTGGCTGAAGAAAGTGTGCCATCAACGGAGATGGTGAATGGAGAAGGAGACAGGGGAGCTAAGATTTAATCGCAGAGCAGCTCCACCCGATAGCATGGGGCTTGAGACGTCACTGCATCCGCATCCAACTGGAGAGTGGTCATCAGATCACCAATACTGCTGGTGGTCAGCCAAAAGGTGATGTTATCGGCATAAAAAGCATGAGATAGAGCTGGTATTGTGTTATTATTGCGTGCGAGTGGAAAGAGAACATTGTTGAAAAGAAGAGGAGACCTAACAGAGCCTTGAGGAGTACCCTTGTTGCCTAGGAAGAAGAAGGGGAAGAATGTGGGCCGTATGAAATGCCTGCTGGGGGGGGGACGAGGAAAGCGGTGATGCAAGCTAGTACTCGTTGTCCTACATCAAGGGAGAAGAGAGCATCCAAAATGGCTGTGTGGTTTGTATTGTCGAATGATTTGGTTATGTTCAGTGTCAGTATAGCTCAAGCTCATTTTCGGTGGGATCAGTGTAAGACATCCTCGGAGAGCTGGAGCATGAAAACCTGGGTAGACATTTGCGGACAAAAGCAAAACATGGAGCCTGGATATAGGTCATTGTCATCTAGTTACGTTTGCAGATGGGCAAACATGACAAACAGCTTGCCTAATCGAGATGTCAGAGAGATGGGGGTGGAGGTGCTTGCGGGAAATGGGTTTGCCAGGTTTGGGGATGTAACAGACACGTGCATAGATCCAGGAGGAAGGAAGAACACTAGCCTGCCAAAGTATGTTGAGAAGGTTGGTAAGGGCTTAGAGGCAGTGGGTATCTGTAGGTTTCGGAGATGCCTTGTAAGTAATGCGGTCTGCCCGCATTAGTTTATGTGGAGATTGGGTAGCGCAGCACGAACCTACCCCAAATAAATGTCGGCAACAAGGTCACTGTTGGAGGAGCCGTAGTAAGACGAAAAGGAGTTGGGGGGTGGGTGCAGAGAAAGCAGTCCCAGGAACTCGCGCGGGCTCTCTTCCTTCCTGAGCACGGCTTGGCAGCTACTGCTGATCGGCGCATGCTTGGTTAGGCGTGGTTAGACCTCAGTGGTGGGCATTAGTAGCTTGGTTGTCACTAAGGGTTTTTGCGCAGGGTTTTCAGCGGGTTGCTGAACATTTTGTCAGAATCTTTAACGGCATTGTTAGTAATGAAGCTTCGACAATGAATCAGCCTTTGCCGATTCCACGTGACTTGTAGGTACAATTGTACTTGCAAGATATCTTTTGACCCTTGCATAAATATACAAATTACACTAGCAATTGTCATGACACACTTCATTCTGTTTGTTTATTTATATGCGGTGCAGGGTAGTTTGACAGATTTATTTGGCCGGCTGCAATTTTAGCGTAAGAAATGACTAATGGTAATGCAGTGACCAGAAGATAGAGTCCGCGTCACGTTAGTAGTGCGAAACCTGGATGAAGAAGTTGAGAGACATCGTTTACCCTTATTTTTCGCCGTCCTTTTTAGTCTGTTCATTTCTATATTTTCTTTCCCCCTATTGAAATTTTGTCTTGCTTGTTCTTTCAATCTTCAGTTTTCTTGCTTCCCATTCTTATTTTATTGCTCCTAGTGATGCTGCCTCTTCAATTTCTATCTCTCTAATAATTTATTGAGTTTTTTCAAACTTTTGAAGTTTGTCGCTCATTCTCTTTTCATGCAGACCCTTGTGCTCATTTTTTTCTCGTAGTCACCCTTACTTTGTTTCCAATATCCTTGCTTTACGGCGCAATTCCAGGCGAGGCTATGATCTGCCAGCGTATCTGGATGAACAAGCTGTACAATGAACGCCTTCGGAGCATCGGCACGTGGGTTCAAATCTCGCCTTACTAGAAAATACCTCTCGCTGCGCATTTTATTTCTTTCCTTTTCTATCTCTTTCTTTTTCTTTCTCAGCCGTGCCGTGGTGGTTTAATAGCTAAGGTACTCGGCTGCTCACCCGCAGGTTGCGGGATCGAATCCCGGCTGCGGCGGCTGCATTTTT